>JAECUM010037364.1:0-35465 GCA_016617855.1 Megalonaias nervosa
TATATATATATATATATATATCTCACCCCCAATGCGGGTGAAGTTGTGCTATCTAAATTTGTTAGATATCATCAGCAAGCCCATCAAAGGCCACAGACACACATTTAACACCATTTATTATGTCTGGCGGAACATCTACCATGACCAGAAACTCTAAGCAAACTGATGTCCAAGAGAAAGCTCATGACAAATAAGTACTCAACAAGGTGTCAATGCACCACGTCACGTGTTTGTAGTGTTTCAGGTGGTACACAGTCTGAATACCCAACTGGAAAATCTGATGATATTGGCAAAACTGGCAGTGACTGGGGTCTCTCTCTGCTTGTCTTTGAACCTTTTGACCCTTGAATTTCAATATATGCATTTATTTTTATTCTTCATTATGAACAGACATGACAATATTCTCTGATGAGACGATGTTCACCACGCAGAAAAAACTACTTTAGCTTCTCTGTCACTTTTAGCAGTAGTTTCAATGCACCCGAATTAATTCTTTTTATTTACTTGTCTTGAGAAATCCAGGTATTTTACTTTAACTTTTTTCTTATCGACTCCCTATTTCACCACATTGTGTTAAAAAGATTTATCGTTTCTACTCTCGATTAAAATAACTTGTTACATTTCACTGCAATGATCATACCATACTAATTTCCATGTATTTTTTGTCCTTATCATGATATTGATTAATACTGATTAATAGACAGCTCTGTTTCTATTAATTCTAAGTATATCACGTACCAACACTACTTGCAAACTCCGCCAATCTTTTCTCTATCAATCACGTTGATTTCTATCTGAGCATCTATTTGGCATAAACACACGAACAATGATATTATACATGCTGAGAAGCAGATACAAATACTCTATTCACTAGTGGCGGTTTTCAATGCGTAATTAAAATATTCCAAGCAAGTTTGACGGATTTTATCTCATTGAACTAAAGATCGCGTTGTACAATTGTATCATATATTATTTCCTGTGTGTTTACGTTTTATTTCCAGTGGAAAGATTCTTGGATAGGGAAGATAAACAACAGAAGAGAGTATTGAAGCGCGAACGCGCCTTGAGTGAAGCCAGCAAAATGAGGAAGCATACAGTATCATGTTTTTTTTTTGTTTTTTTTTTTTTTAAAGTACCAAAAATGTTACATAGCTCTGTATGTAATTCTTATAAGTATCTCAAGTGCCCACACACCATGCACAGTTTGGTACGCTATTGTATACCTATCCACATGTACATCTGTTTGGAGTCAAAACACGATAAATGGTACTGTAATGTCAAGATGTAGATAAAATAGAGGCTATTCGCGATTTTCACTGAGTAGTTAGGGTATTCTCAGATAGTTGGATGGATTTCGTCTCCTTAAACTAAGGATTGCATTATAAAAGTGTGTCCAATATAATTTTCCTGTGCGTATACAGTTTATTTCCAGTGGAACGATGCATCATTCATCTGTTTGTTTATTCATCCTTTCAAACATTATTTGATTTGTTTGCTCGATGGTTCGTTCAATTATTAATTCACCCATCCATTAATTCTTTCATTCATTCATTATATCCAGTAGACTTTGGTAAATACAAATTGTAAAACAATTAAGTCATTTTCGAGATCATTATACAGGTATTGGATACAGCGTTGCCGAATGTATATGTTTACTATTACGCCGATATGAAATAAAGTTGAATCTATACAAGGAAACATTTTTTTTTTTTTTTTTTAAATCTGAAATTGATTTAAATAAGTATGTAGGTTATCGGAATGTATGTAATATATGTATTTAATTACTCATGTTCATGTACGAAAAAAGATATTATTTAAACGTTCTTCAAGCGAAATTCAGAGAACTGAATAACATTTTCCAGTTTCTGTCTAAGACATAACTGATACAGTCGGTCAGTTGTTTTTCATCTGGCGTAAATATTTCTGAGCAAAGAGGATATTTGATTCCAACTGATTTGCACAGTCGTGATGGAATGGGGGTGTTATCGGTAAAGAATCTTTCTCTGTACCATATGTCTCGTATTAACTGACTGAATTAAATCTATTAATACTGCTTAGTAGTTTGCATTTATGCATTTTATTGCGTACTCCTTTTATGCCTTCAAAATTAGCAATGGGAAGTTTCACAATCCAAAACAAATGGTATCTATCCCAGAAAAGAAGTAGTGCAGATTCGTCGCAGAAGGAAATTGTCCGATCATTTAGCTACCAGCTAGATTTCGTCCAAGTTTTCGTCAAGGTAAATTCGTGTGTTTCAGTTACCCGCCATATTTAGGAGAAATGTTTGTTACTGCGTTTGTAATGGAACCGCAGTTGTACAAAGGATCATGATGGGAAATTTGAGACACTATGGAGAAAAAAAGAATGTAAAATTAAGAATGTGCCACTTTGGGAACCTAGCCGCTGTTGAGAGTTAAATTTGCCACATTGTCAGACTATTTTTAAATTTGACGTGAAGCTAGCTGTTTACTGTAATACTTTAGGTTGTGACATTTCTGTTTGTGTTTTTTTTTTAAATAAAGGCAAAGCTTAAGTACATTGAAGTATACATCATGCATGGAATGTCTCTGCTTTTTAAGAAAAGATTTTTTCTATCTTTCGGTAAATATGTTGAGTGACCCTAGTCCTATGGAAAGACACTATACGTAAGATTTTTTGCATAGCAAAAGTTGTGACTTACTTACATTTACATAAATCTATAAGCATAATTTTGTTGTGATAAACCAAAGACACGGAGAGACAAAGTAACATTTTCTGTTTGAATTTGAAAACGGCAAAACTTAAGTACATCGAAATTATGGATCGTAAATGGAGTGTTTCTGCTTGTAAAGAAAATAAGTTTTAATCCGTTAAAGTGAGTCTGAGTATTTTATCAATAATAACAAAAATCAACACATAAAGACACTATTGTTTTTGTACATCATCTTGAATATAAACTACAATGAAATTTCAAAGCATATCACCGAAGTCCTTTTCTCTGTTTCTTTCACTGTCTTTCTTTTTTGAATTTTTCAACTGGAATGGTTTGTTTAGCTGTTGCGTCTGCTTTGGAAAGAACTGATAGGTATGATTTTGTATAGCAATAGTTATGACCTCATTACCTTTACATTAAACTTTGGATATAATTTTTGTGCCAGTCCTAATGTTGAAAGAGAAAGTAACATTTTCTGTTCGAGTTTAGAAACGGCAATATTTAAGTACATCAACGTTAAATCGTAAATGGAATGTTTGTACTTGTTACAACAATGTTTTATATTTACACGCAGAGTGATCCCCTACTTCTCTATTCCAATATAACTTCCTATCATCCCCTTACAGACAAAATTAACACCCCCTACCACCATTACAACCCTTATAACCCTACCGTGAAATGCAAGGAGAGACAAACGGATATAAATGTGAGCACTATACACGGAAATATCATAATGCAATCTCAAATGGAGTGAGAGATGATAAAAGCATAGGAGTGTTTACACGCATAGACACAGCCTTCTATAAATATTCAACGGGAAGGAGAGAAGCACACTTAAGGATAATCAGTAGCTTACTGTTAACCTCGAAAAAGTGTTTAAAACATATCCAACATTTGCATTATTGCTGTATAAAGTCGAGTGGTGCTCAGAATTTGTAATTTCGATCTTGCCCAACTAGATTTAAGCGAAATGGTACCTATGAAGAGAGGCAAGAGGTAGACTGGCTGTACTGTGTCAAACCAAGCAATATTTGTGACCTCTTTACAATTACACGAAACTGTAGATGGGATTTCTTTTTTCCAAACGAAAGATTGACAGATATAGAAAGTAACAATTTCCGTTCAAGTATGAAAACGGCAAAATTTAAGTACCGTAAAAACATATAAATAATATTTCCTGATTACCGGAGGTATAACTTTACGTTATTTCATTCCCAAACGGCCTGATAACGGTAATTAAATAATAAAGTGCTTTACACTTTATAGTATCAGCTGCAGCATTAACTGTAAATTTAGCAGGAACATTAGTTATAATATTAACTGTTTTAGAAGTTTTCTGTAAATAACCCTTAAGATAACGGAAGAAATATGAATTTTCAATAATAATCTGTATGTTTGAAAAATATATTTATTTTCTATGGTTATTTCTGAAAACATAATAAACATGTTTTAATAAATATATTTTACTTGATTTTGTAAACAACACAATACATAGCTAATATTCCTCAATGAATATAGTTTAATATTTGGATCATTATCAATGGAGGTAAACATGTTTATTTTAATTTGAGTCTTGGACATTGGAATTCCCCCACGGAGAAACGTGGTGTACTATGTTTTTTTATTATAATTTTAGTAATAGACCTTATCTTGCTGACAACTTAGAATGTTCCAGAAAACTTTTGACTTTCATCCTGGTTCTAATTTGTTGTCTTAGCTTTCTATATAATGTTGTTTACTTGAGAAATTACTCATTCTGACTATCTTCAATCAGAAACAGTCGTATTGTTGTATTCAGATTTTTATTTGGATGGAAGTTTTAATGAAATTATTATTCATTTGAAATACAAAGTGCTCATGAATAATATTCTTATACTGGAACATTAATTTGGAATTATAGTGAATTCAGACAAGAACATTTTTGGATTATATTATTGTGATACATCAAAAGACTCTTAGCACATAATCACACATCAGGTCATTGGCACATTGCCACGTTCGAGATTTAGGGCACATCAGCAGATTCAGTATTGGAACTTATTTGGAATACCACTAGAATTCACTTGGAACTTTATACATTTGGACGTGAGATAAAACGTTTAGGACTATTTGGGATATAATTAACAATTCTGTAAGCTCATTTTAAATTCTCACTTTGTATTCAAGGGAAATAAATTATTTATTGAATTTTACGAAACTTGTTGGTTTTTCGCTCTTTCTGTTACTTAGTTTAAGACGATAGATTCGTAACAAAAAACAAAAAGCTAAGACACAGTAATAGAGCTAGGATGTAGGTCAGTTTTCTGCCTGAAACATTCAACGTTGTGAATACGTTTAGGAGTTTCCACGTCAAAAAGTAAACATGTTTACTTCAATTGATAGTGATCTGTACATGTTATCTATATTCACAGAGGAATATTAGCTATGTATTACGTTGTTTACAAAATAAATGTCGCTGGTCAGGTACACTTATAACTTGATTTTGGACAAAGGCCAAGTACAAAATACAGATATACATAACCTATAATCATGAAGAAAAGCCAACAAACAATACAAATTAAATAGACATAACACAGCAAAACACAGTTATTGGCAAATATATGCTTAGAACATTTTATGATGTACTGATAATGTTATCTACAATATATGGTTAAATGATAGTAACTGTCATAGTCAGATATGTGTTTCCATTTGCTGCTTTTTTTTACCTTGCCGGCTTAAAGTATTTCCTTTTAAGTAGATGGCCGAAATTGACCCACGATTAATACCTAAATCTTTTCAAGCGTCATTGGCTGATGAATAATGCTTATATTCCAGTATTAATGTTCAATGCTTTTATTTTTGTTATCTTTGTTAAGATAATAAAAATTGTTTATTTTTCCTCAGTTTGTTTGCATTTTAAATTATCAGAAGAGTATGAATTTTTCATTGCTTATGGCACATATTGTTGAATGCTTGGGGCGATTCTGATAAAGCGTTCACAAACAAATCTTGCAGGGGCTTGTGCCACTTTTCTTTCTATTATTGTGGTAAAGAATTAACATTATGCAAATTCATTTTAATTACATCTCGGGTTTTAAATTTATTATATTACCTCTGGTTGCTATGTCATAACCATTGAATATTTGGTTGGATTTTAATGTTTGATCACCGATGATTCAACGTATAATATTTAATAAATAAATCTAGTTATCATTATTAAAAACAGCAATTCAGCCTTAGAAAGACGGTAAAAATGAAATTAATTATAATACCCAATATAATAAATTGTAGTTATTACGTAATTGTATTATATAGATAGTATACAATATTTTTTAAATATAAATTTTGAAAAAAGCTTGATGATTTGATAAACACATTACAAAAAGGCAAGATATTCTTATTGTTAATACATGTAAAAAGATAGATAAAGAAATGAAATTATTGCAATTGGTTATGTTATAAAAGGGGATAATGAATTATAATGCAACTGTAAAACCAATACTAAAGCAAAAAACTGCTATTATATAAAAAGTAATTGAAAAAAACCTATTGTTAAATTAAGAAACTGTATAATGATATGGACGAAAACCCAAAGGAAACCCACAGTTAAAAATGCTGATTACAAGCGCGAACAATCTCAGTTTGTTGATGAGAATGTAATAAAACCTAAAAAACAAACAACAAAAATTCCCGAATCAATTAAACAATAAAAATAACTGTTGAGCAACATTTGATCGTGGATAAATTATTGAAAGGTCAAAATTACTCTAGCGTGTTGAATATTTAAAAACAATTGACAAACCAATTCCAAAACCAGTGAGCAACTATCAAACATAAACCTATTGAAAAATTAATACCAAACCCGAGGACAACTATAATTTTCAACCAGTTGATAAACCAGTTCAACCAGTGCATGAATAGCTTTTTGACGATGAAAAAACAAAAGGAAAAGATTTTTCAGACGCGTTTGGAATTTACATTATTACACATCTAAAAAAGAAATAAACGACGTGGATATTCCTACTAAAACTAAAACTTTCTTTTTAAACAATATATACCAAAAATTAGTTTTGATGAATATTATTATAACGTGCAAAATGGGTTTCCACTTTCATATGATTTAGTAAGATAAGTAGTGTATATAAGACCTCAAATTATAAATATCTGTAAAAAGAAAATTAAATGAACATAAAGATGTAAAATATAATCTTCCTATCCATTAATATTCAGTTTGAAAAGATATAATCCTGACAAATTCTTTTGAAGAAATTTGACAATCGTTCATCCTGATAATACTGCCGCAACACCTCTTACAGTTGGGTATCCAGATAACAGTATAAATGCTACATTTGATATTCAAACGGTATTAGTGATTGGAAATATGTTAATTGATAGATACTGAGTTAAAACTATCAAAATATCAACCAATATGAACTGAAAGTTATATCCCGTATAAAGAAATAGCGGATAAGAAAGGCTGTATTAACATCCAAAAAAAAAGATATGTTATGT
The DNA here is from genome assembly GCA_016617855.1 of Megalonaias nervosa. Taxonomy (NCBI): domain Eukaryota; kingdom Metazoa; phylum Mollusca; class Bivalvia; order Unionida; family Unionidae; genus Megalonaias; species Megalonaias nervosa. The sequence goes on from JAECUM010037364.1 coordinate 7,187, forward strand.
TTTATATGATTTGTGCTATATCCTCCTAAAGGTAACGCAGGACGTGGAACAAAATACCAAGTATATGTTAATAAATTAAAGTTTGGTGATACTGATTTTCCAGTCAAAATAAATAGTATGGCTAAAGTTGAAAAATTATATGCGGAAATAGCTGTGTATTCACTTGGTTGAGATAATGGATTGTTTCTAAAAAGATAGCAAAATTTAGATGATCTATTGTTGTTATCTGTTGGTAAAAAGATAAGTAAACAAGACCATTCAGATAGATATAAACATGATATTACGAACGCAATAGATCAAAAGAACAAATATCAGTAATGTTTCATTAAGGGGAAAAATGATATTCTTAGGTTTCAAATTTATAAAACCAAATTAATGCGCCGTTCATTTTGTAAACCGACTTTGAAACCTTTAAAGAAAACTGCGACATTCAAAAACGTACAAATACAGCACAACTTATAAAACTGCATCCTTGTGGGTATGCATAGGATGTAATACGGTGTTAAGGCAAATTTATAGATCACAAATTATGTCGTGGTAAAAATAAGGATGATCATATTGTAACAAAGGTTTTGAATGATATGTATGATGAAATGGTATTTAAAATTCCATCTAAACTGAAGATGACAGATGAAGATGAAATAATTTAAAGTGGCGACACATTGTTATAATTTGTAATTACAAAAATGGTTTGGATAAAGTAAGTGATCATTTTAATATCACCGGTAAATTTAGGGGTGCTGCACATAGTCTGTAAAATTTAGAACTTAAAATAATCCTTTATAAAACAAAACCCCCGGTGATTTCCCTTAATTTACGTGGATATGTAAATCAAAACTGAAATAAACTTTTGGGCTGACTTGTATACCTGATACAATAGAAAAATATGCGAGTTTCAAATTAGACAATTATACTATATTGATAGTTTACAGTTTATGAATAGCAACATGGACAGAATGAAATCAATTTTAAAAAGATCATTTTAAAATAACCATTTAATTAAGTGATAAAGATAAAACACATCTATTATTTAAAAAGGTGTTTACCCGTACAGCTAGTATGTCCAGTTTTGATGAATGTGATTTTCCACTAATAATGCATTCTTTTATATCTTAACGAACGGCCATACATCAGATAAAAATAATGAGCATGCTAAAATTTATGGAATGGTTTCAACATAAACAAACATTGAGGGAAACCATGATTTATATTTGAAACCAGATGTCTTTATATTAGTAGATGTTTACAAAAACTTTAATCAATGAGTTTAAGGCATTATGGTTTGAATGCAACTCATTGTTTTACATGTCCTGGTGGGAGTTAGGATGCATTATTAACAAAAAACAAATGCTGAATTAGAATTATTATCTGAGATTGATATGATTCATTTTAATGAAAAAGGTTTATAGGGTGGAATAAGTATGATCTTAACAAAGAGATATGCTGAAGCTAATAATACAGCGAGTTGTGATTATGATCCAAATAAAATTCAAACGTGGATTTCATATTTATCTTATAATAATTTATATGACTGGGCTATGTCACAATTATTACCAACTGAATGTTTTAAAATGATTTCAGAAAATAAATTATGAGCTGATGTTAAAACATATACCACGTGATAGTGAAAAAGACTATATTATTGAATTTGATTTAGAATATCAAGAAAAATTACATGATTCACATAATTGCGATCCACACGCTGCTGAAACAGTGAGGGTTCAAAATAATAGTAAAGTGAATATCAAAATTAATTAGCTGAAACATTAAACTGTAATTTTATCAATAGTATAAATGAACACCTGACTTAATGAGCAAGGAAATTTGTGTGGTACATTATTGTAAATTAAAATTATATTTACAATTAGGAATAAAATTACCAAACATCCACAGAGTATTAGAGTTAACTAAAAAAGCATCGTTGTATCAATGTATTGAATTTAATACATACCTTACAACGCAATCCAAAATATAAATTTGAGAAGGACTTTTAAAAATTAGCTAATAATTGAGTAGTTTGGAACGCCCAAGGAAAATATAGGAAAACAGATTGATGTTGAATAGATTAGAATAGCAGACTTGGATACAATCAGAAGAAAAAGTTACTGACCCCCGATATATTAATCGAAATATATTCAATTCAGTCCTATTAGCCAGTTATTGAACCAAACCTAAACTATTCCTCAATAGTCCAAAATACAATGGTGTGTGAGTAAATGTGTAATATATGATTTCTTTATTACAAATTGAAGAAGTCAGATGATGATAATATGGAACTACTTTACACAGACACAGATAGTTTGATAATATTAGTCAACAAGCAGAACATGAAGAAAAACAATTGAATGGCTAGATCTAAGTATCTTGAAGATCATCCACTACACAGTGAAATTAATAAGAAAGTCCACATAAAAATTTTAATATGAGTGTAATAAGAAAATCTAATAATGAAGTGGGTGGGTTAAGATAAAAAATGAGCAGTATTCAAAGGGAAGAACAACAACCAATTAAATTAAAATTAATATATTAGAAAATATGCGAATGCATAAAGTATGAGTTGTTTGGAGACCTTTTGTGTAAATAATTAACACATCAACTTAAAAAAAACTCTTTATTCGAGAACATCAAAACATTAAACACACGAAATGTATCACATTAAAAGTTAAACCCATGAGATGGGTATTTACAAAATGAATAAGACATGCTTAACCCCACTTGGCACAAAACGATGTATCAATAAAAACTAAATAAATACGTTGGCGTATATGCATTATAAAATTAAATTGTCAACCTAATTATTTATTTGCGTGAGAGACATTTATACACTATTTTAATATTTATAATACTGATTTGTGTGATTTTGGATTAAATATTTAGAACCTAAATTATTTTGCTTTTTGTATCTACTATAATGATCTGTTTGTGTGAATGACTTTTCAGTCTCTATAATTATAATGATTTGTTTGTGTGAATGACTTTTCAGTCTCTATAGGTATTGTAATGATTCGATTGTGTGAGCGACTTTTGTTTCGCCTAAGTTTAAGATATTTTCTAATTTCAGTAAATTACGTTTTATCAACCAGTTTCATATTTATCATTAAGATTTGTTTCAGAGAATGACACTCGTTGCTTTTTATGTTTCTGTGAGTTTTAAACTCATTAGGATTGCGTTTTCATATTATTTTATTAATTTTATAAAAATTATGAGTATCAGTTTGCCCCCGAAGAGCGGTGTTTATTAAATTGTTGCGCATATTTATTTAGAGTTATAAAATATAACCTGGATAATATTCCACAATTTGAAATTGAATCCTTTATTTCCTATTGAAATAATATTTGAAACAAAATCCTTTGGTACGGTTTAAAATAACGTTTGAAATATAAACCATTGTGACATATTGAAATATAAATTCATTATTACTAATTAAAATAAAATTTTGAAATAGAACCATTTTTTGCTTTTGAAATACAATCTACCACTTACTAAAATAACTTTTGAAATATAATCTATTCAAAAATATATTCCATTAGCATTTTTTCCATGATTATTTAAAAAAATAACATCTGAAATAAATTCGTTATTACGTTTTAAAATAGAATCCGTAATTACTTATTAAAATATCATTGAAATTTAATCTATTGTTAAGTTTTGTAATAACATTTGAAATAGAAAACATTGCTTAATAATTTTAAAAAAACATTTGCAAGATACTCCATTCTTATCATTTATATAATATTTATCAAAATAACAGTTGAAATAGAATCATTTATTAGATCTTGGCAACCATTTACTCGGCCTCTTTATATTTATGATAATGATTTATTTAAGCGAGTAACCTTCTTAACAATTAGTTTTATATTCATCAGAGTAATTAGCTTTACAACCATTGAGTGTGTGACCTTATACCAACAAGGGTTGATCGGATACCATTTACCGTGACCTAACATCCAGATGGCTCCAAAATAGGTAAAATCATCCAGAAACACTGGCCCATTTTTGTGGATTCTTGCGAGACACTAAAGCTAATCCTCCTGAGCAAACCAGTAGCAGTCCTCCTCAGAACAAAAAAGCCTCAAAGACGTCAAATTATGATTGAATCTAACGCCAATCACAAACCAAGACCACCCTAGCAAGTCTGGTCCATGTGGTGATAAAAGCTGCAAAACCTGTCAACATAAAATAGAGACCAGTGCGGCGAGCGAGTGAAAATACATGGTCCTAATAGAATGTGCAAAACGGAGAATATAATTTATCTCATCACATATAAGGTATGTGGCCTTCAGAATGTTGGAGAAACCGAATAGCTACACAAACGGACCAATCTTCACGGCCTGATTAGATAACAAAGAATCTGGACAGAAATCCGGTTGCAGAATACTTCTATTCCCCTGGCCAGATTTTCAGAGATGTAACACTGACTGCAATTTCTCACGACCCTAACTGGGTACGTCTCCTTAGAACTTTGAAATCAAGCGGCTTAAACCACGAAGACCAGAAAGGTGACAACCACGTGCAAACAAAATCATCATATGTTTATAGCCAGCACATTTTCATTGAAATCTTTCCTTTTGCTCATTAGTCACTCATTTACCTATAAATACTAATACAACAATGAAATATTGTGGATATAATTTACGGATATGCCGATTTATATAAATAATAGATGGCGATATGGCACATCCTGTGTAGGTTGATATAAACTAGTGTACAACATCATCAGTCAAGTTGAAGCAAACTTACCGAAACATCGAACATTTTCAAACTCTTGTTCCTGCAGAAATAGTTATTTAAACTTCTGTAATATTAATGCTGTATTTATTTTTAGTTGAAAGCGCTCAGGTTAGTTTGAATTGGTTTTGCACTGTTTGTTGTCAGTTTATTGCATTTATCTTAATCAATCCCTGACGCGCATGACCCCTTGCTGGAAGCAATGCACTTGAAACGGTTGTTATGCACCATATGATTTGTACTCTTCATATATATATATATATATATATATATATATATATATATATATATATATATATATATATATACAAACACACACCAAACACCAATTTTAAACACTGTTCGTGTCTGCTCAAATATGACGGTCTGGACGTTAATTTCAAAATATCTCAAACCAAGGAACTAATAATACTTTTTAATGTGTATATTTTTCCATATATCATGCACACAAATATTAGGCGCATGAGCTTCTGTGAAACAGGTCCCCTATGAGAAAAGGTAACAGTTATTAGTTGAAAGTGTATTCGCCCGTACCTCCCAAACCAGTTATATTGTTTGAGTGAAATTTTGTTGTTTTCTCATTTTTTTTTTTTTTTATAAACATGTTTTAATATAAAACGATATAAATTGGATTGCACAAATTTCGGTGAACTTCATCAAGGACTCGAGAACTTAAAAATGGCAACCGACGATACCATTTCTTGCCTATGTACACTTCGTGATTGGTGGGGACATTTACATCCAGTGTATATATTGTTGATATGTGTATCTAGTTGTCTACAGATCAACGAATCTCTCTGTATGATTGTCTTTCAAAATAAACAGGCGTAGATATTTATTCTTCTCCGATCTTTGTCGTATAAGTCCGTTGCAATAGCTGTTGCGCTGTGAAACCATTTTGACTGCAAAAATATTTTGAAAGTATCATATCTAAATTGTATTCTATGTCTTCATTTAATCTAATTCCACCGAAACTTTTTCCACGTTAAAAAAGTGTCTCTAAATTACATGACGACTGTAATTATTATCTTTTTCACAGTTTGCGTTGCACCTGATTTCCATGGATTTATGTTGCACTAATATTTTACAGTACCAGTTTCAGGAAAAGTAGGTCACAGCCTCCAACTTGGCAAGGACTACGATTAGTTTTATAAATGTGAATGTTCGACATGTGTTAAGCCCGTGCGTCTTATTACACCAAGAATACAGCTACCAAATCAATATTTGCTAAAATGAGAAATTTGCTTGTATGGCTTCTTTGATTTAAGTGTAATGAAAAGAAACCAGAAACTACGCAGTCAGTTAAAGTTTAAGATGAGAACGTCGTCTGTATGTTACATAACAAAAAATCTTGACCCAGATCTCCTGATCAGTATAAAAGTTAGTTTGAAAGAATCAATCAAGAAATGGTAGCTTAAATTTCAAAGAAGAATAAGGAATAAAACACACGATGGTAACCTGGAAACATTTGTATAAATATTGTCTGAAAATAACAGGCCAAACCTGGTGAAACTTCATCTGGGTCTATAGTTGAAAATATCAAAATAAAAAAACTCATACAAAAATAAACATCCCTCCCCCCCACACACACACAGACACACAGAGTTCCCTGGGACATTTTCTCGACATTTGCTTAAATCTAGCAGCATGCCACTTAAGCGTAAAACAATGACGACGTTGACGGGGACCAGGATGATTCTATTGTGCATTGAGGACTTAGTTTCAGATAAAGTTTAAGGTCTTATTCTGACGTTATTCCTTCTAACGGCGTGTTCACGAGACTTGCGTATACACTTAGCACTCTGACCGATTATTAGATGATGCGCCATAAGTATATTTCTGCTTACCACATCACTGGATGATGAAGAAAAAAAAACAACAAAAAAACACGATCTGGGTGTTAACGGCACTTTTGAACACATCATTGGCTGTACCATGCAGAGAAAAGGGGAGTTAAGTGCCTTTCCGAAGAACATAAAGAGGCAGCCAACCCAGGCTGGCTATGCGTTTATCGAACTACGACACATGGATTTTAAGTTGTACGTTCTACCAAGCAAGTAGTAGTTGTAGTAGTAGTAATGTAGATGATGTATCTATTTATCTATCATTTTACCGATAGATATGTATACTCGTTGAAACATTCATTCATTCGATGGTTTATTTATTCAGTAATTCGTCAGATCCGGTTATTAAATTATTTATTTTGTACGTAAACATACTTGGTTTAGAAATTATAGGCCAACTCGAGTTGTCACCCAACAGAGCAAGCCTAATTGTCTTGTAAAAGGGACTCGAGTCGTCATCCAACTGGGCAAGCAAATTTGTCTTATAAAGCGAATCGAGTCGTCATCGAACAGGGCATGCCCATTTGTCTTGTAAAAGCGACTCGAGTCGTCATCCAACAGAGCAAGCCCATTAGTTCTATAAAAGCTATTCAAGTCTGACGACTCTGTATATTTTCTGTACTGACCAGCGTCTTATTTTACTCTTCTTCTTCTTCTATCTTTTGTCTTCACAATTTTGTTCTCTTTAATTGTATTAATATAAATGCAGCAAAGACTGATTCCAATGGTTATTTTAACTTTGCGCCAAAGGATTCACAATCAGTTAAAAGCAAGTTTCCAAACTGGCGCACGATTCATGTTCCAATCTTGTAACGGCTTATATTTTGAATGGGTTTCTTTTTGTTCCCTTGCTCTGAAACATTTCTTAGGTTATAGGTCATCACGTCTACTATGTTTTGTTACGCAAAGAAAATAGGGCCGAATATCGTATTTATGCATCTGTAATGTATCCAATGCTTGAAGTATCAGCAATCTTAAAATGTAATAACATGCGTATATACTTGTGTTCGTGCGAAGACGTCCAAAGACAGAGAAAACTACACCATCTGAAACCCTAAGAACAATCTAACTCATTCACTGCGCTAATCCGCTTACGTATGGATAGCCATAAACCAGACAGCTTCGCCTAAACATTCGTACAACAGTGTTTGTTTGCTTTCTTTCGTGAGCATGATACCGATAAACGGAAAGCAAACTACGCTCTAAATATAAAATGAATTTGTTTTGAAAATTCATCAATGCTGATATGTTTTCCATTTGAATTTGTGATATGTTGTGAAATTCGTCATGTAGTATGAACTTCCGACTTCAGTGCTCAGTGCTCAGGCGCGATCTCCATTTAACAGCCTTTTGAACCTAAGTGAGCTAGAAGTATGCTCGCTTTCGGCTAATCGATGGACTGAGTGAGTACCGGTGGATGAGCTACACCCCACCCCCACCCCCCACCCCCACCCCCACAAAAAACAACATAACAAACCAACCAAAACACGTGCACTGACGATATAAAAGTAGAACCTATTAAAGCACCATCAAAATGACCTGACGGTTTGACCTTTGATTATAATTTATATCTGAGACTAATCCACCTGAGAAATATGTATCTTAGAGTTCATACATTGTGCATGCTTCTCTTGAACAAGACGCGTCTTTCCAAGTACGCAACATGTATACACGTGAATACATATTTGTTTCGAGTAGAATAGACCCAAATGTGTATTCAATTCATATGTAACACTGCCAGGTTACTTTTTGGTCAACGGAACTCATAAATGCTGGATCTGTTGTCTGAAAACAAAATAAAAAAAAATAAATATACAGTGAGTTATATTATAGATAGATCCAAATGCCTTGCAACAAGAAATCATAGTCATGAAATGCATAAAACAAACACTGACTGCACAATGATCATTGTCTAGACCGTACTTGAAGAATGCCTGGCATCGCTTGCTCGCTCAATTGTCTGAGTTCCATAAACGTTGCCCTGACCGTTTCTACAAAATCTTTCAATAAAACATTTACAACAACACATTTTCTTATATTGCTCTCGAAAACGATAGTTAAAGTATCCGTAAATCATTGGATTCTGACACGTGTTGGCAAGCGCCAAGATGATCGTGATTGTGAAGTGCGTCGACTTGATCTGCTTGTGATGGACACCAAGAAAACTGACCACAAAGAATGGTAACCACATGAGTACAAAAGCAAACACAACGGCGACACACATCTTATTCAATCGAATCTGCTTTTTTGTGGACTTGTCATTATTCTTTCCAACATTCAACATCGTCTTTCGAACGACACAGAGAATTCGAAGATAGAAGAAAGATATCACGATTAGAGGAATGATGAAGAATAAAGTGGCCATGAATCCGAGATAAATTTCACTATGGAAACTGCTCGGCCATTGTACACCACAAAATACGAAATCCTTTGAATCTATGTTAATGTGGACCAGTGTCTGTGCAAATGCGACTGGAATTGGGAAACATATAGAAACTAACCACACAAAAATTAAAATTATAAGTGTTTCTCGGAGAGCTAATTTTCTTCTCGGAGACAGGCATACACAGAGGTACCTCTCGACACTGATGGTAACCATAGTTAAAATAGAGCAAACCCCGGACACAAATTGGGCGTATGTGAAGAGCTTGCAGACGACATCGCCAAACACCCAGTGATGGGCAACCCGAGTGAATATAATGAATGGGATACCAGCGGCAAAAAGAATGTCTGTCACTGCAAGGTTTGCTATTAGTATGCTCGTTACACTTCTAAGTTTCTCATTCTTGAGTACTGCCAGTAAAACCTGAAATAATAATAATAATAATAATAATAATAATAATAATAATAATAATGAAACTATGAAAAGATACCTTTCTGTACCACACCGTCTGTATTCGCTTATAAGTGGATCCCAACTGCAAACTGCACAGACCCAGATATGCCGTCGCATAATGCGCCGGCATATCTGGATCTGTGCAGTTTGTTAGGAGTAATCAGCCGAACAAACACCGTATACCCTAATCTGTAGGCGCATTATGCTACGGCAGATCATGATCTTTGCTGTTTTCAGTTTAACCTGGCTTATAAGCGAGTACAGACGGTAATACCTCATGACTCCTTAACTTTCGACCTTATCACAAGGTCTTCATCAGAGGAATGGCTTCTGGACTGGCATCACGTGATCGAGAAAAAATATTTACCACGTGACCTCCTGTACAACATGGTTAAGCTTAAGTCGATCACTTGACGCCAGTCCACACGGTATTCCTCTGATGAAGGCCTTGTGATAAGGTCGAAAGCTAAGAAGTCATAACCTATCATACTGCAGAAAGGTATCTCTTCTAAGTTTCATTGACTGCAAACAGCTGTAACAGGCAACAATCTTCAATCTATAATAATAATAATAATAATAATAATAATAATAATAATACGGTCAGTGCCGGATTACCAAATAGGCAGAGTAGGCACCGGCCTAGGGACCCTGCGACAACGGATCAAAATAATATTGAATTGATTTGATCTTGACGTATTAGGAGATAATTTGCGGGGGGGGGGGGCAGATTTCGACTGCCTAGGGGCCTCCACAGGGTTTAATCCGGCAATGAATACGGTTATTCACTATAAGGCCCTTCAGTACACCAGTGCCTCTCCCTATAGTCACGGGTCCACTTAAATTAGCTACATTTTGTTCACACATTGATGCTTACTTCATTTAATGTTATTTACGTTCTTGGCTGATAAGAACCACTTAATTGGTGGATTCACATTATTGAACTTAATGTCCAGAACATTCCCTTATGCAGCTATGCTTGTAGCATTATTAGGTATGTGGCCTGACCTAGTACGCATGTCACATTTGTAGCGCCAGTGAAAAGCATTATATAGTAACGAATCACTGTACTACGTGAAGACCATTGAGACGAGAAAACCAGAAGAGAAAAAATATGACAAAGAAATGTTAAATGATCATACTTGGAGGAGGTGGGTCACTCGAGGAGAATATTATTTTATAGCCCACTGATATTGGGCGACGCTGGTTGATTTGACGACTACTATTACATTTTTTACTGATACCGAATTAAAGGTAAAATGGTACAACATAGTTAAATATTTACTAGAAAGTAAACCATAGCATTAAAACTTAAAATTCTACATAAAGGAATGGTGATGATCAAATATATAACTTCTTTCTTTTTTTTTAATGCAAATCAGTTTGTATAGCTCTTAAACAGCAAAACAGCTTTTACAAGCAGATAATTTCTGCATCTGATATATTTCCCCATAAATTAAATTTAGTTCTTGCAAAATTCTCTTTTTGTGTTTCTTACGAGGCTGTCGATGTGCAAACCCTCAAAGTCAGCATACTGGAGGCTTTGCTACCGACAGGAATCGGCAACTTACAACTTTTCATCCTTACATGGAGGGCAAGATTAAGGTTATGAGGGCCTAAGGCTAATAGGAGGAAAGGGTTAAGTATTTGTTACATATTGGAATAGAGGGCCTAAAGGAGGACCTACAAAATATGAGGACCTAAGGCTAATACGAGGGAAGGATCTACGTATGTATTACATATTGGAATATAGGGACTAAAAGAGGACCTACAAAATAAGAGGACCTAAGGCTAATACGAGAGAAGGGTCTACGTATGTATTACATATTGGAATATAGGGACTAAAAGAGGACCTACAAAATAAGAGGACCTAAGGCTAATACGAGAGAAGGATCTACGTATGTATTACATATTGGAATAGAGGGCCTAAAGGAGGACCTACAAAATATGAGGACCTAAGGCTAATACGAGGGAAGGATCTACGTATGTATTACATATTGGAATATAGGGACTAAAAGAGGACCTACAAAATAAGAGGGCCTAATTAACCTTTGGCTTAGTCATGGTGATATATTTTTTTAAAACATAGAGAGCCTGTTGTTTTAAAGTTGGGATAAAATAACAAGGCAAATAAATAGAAGAAGGTAAATGCGTACAAATTTATACTTACCATTCCATTTCCGGTGAAACCAAAGCAGATAATCAGGACTAGTAATGCTACCTCAATAATCGTTTGTCCTGAAAAGGAATAAAAATGCAATGCGTTAGGCTAATTAAATGCCAACCAAAATAATAGGAGTCGCACAGATAGAATTGGTACTAAAATAAATAAGTATTCGAATATTCCAAATAAAAAAAACAAGTGGAATTTAAGAATGTATATTTGTACTGTGCCGCAGTTTCGGCAAACAAATACTATAATCTGTTAGAACAAACATGGATCCAGATATGATCAACCTCGGTAATAAGGAACTAACAGATACTTAACAATCACCTCAGCGTTTCCGAATTTTGTTATTTCCCTTTGTCAAGAAAACTGCGACTCACGTTCATTAGTAATCAGCATACAAGTCAGGGAATATATTGGTATATCATTTTATCTGGAAATACGGTAAATTGGTGACTCATGCGATACGGTTAAATGAACACAATTTTATTAGAGACTGATCGGTCAATGTGCGCAGTGAGTTTTGTATTTTAAAAAAGGTATGTACATTTTTAAACTTTGGATTTACAAAAATCTGCATTCAAGTTCCCTCACATATGGACACAATTAAGTCGTTTTGTCCTGGTAACTGTTAATTCGTTGAACACGAATTTATGTTGTTACTTCCGAATTTTCGTTGTTTGAGTTCTTTACTGTCCTCGTGCTTTCAATCTGGCGCGGGGTATTGTGATACGGTGTACGTACGTTTATAATGTCTCTGAATTCCTCCTTCATATGCGTCACTGATAATCCTATGAACGCAGACGGTGCAAACATTTTTGGAAACTTCGTCTTGTCCTTCGTGATGGAGCTTTGAGGATGGAGTGATCTGATATAAATGTCAAATAACAAACGATTTGCAAGTCTAGAGTGTCTGAGAATCAGCGTATGTGATAAAATGAACACCCCGTGTCAACATATTAAATATTGATTCCCCAGGTTAGCGTCACTGATAATCCTATGAACGCAGACGGTGCAAACATTTTTGGAAACTTCGTCTTGTCCTTCGTGATGGAGCTTTGAGGATGGAGTGATCTGATATAAATGTCAAATAACAAACGATTTGCAAGTCTAGAGTGTCTGAGAATCAGCGTATGTGATAAAATGAACACCCCGTGTCAACATATTAAATATTGATTCCCCAGGTTAGTTTCATATCTCCAGGAACTTAGTCCCTTGGCAATAATATTGAAACTATTGGAATCCCCTCCATTGTAAGCGTATACATTTACTGGGCATGAAGATTAATACTTATATAAGCAACTGACATTATCCTTGGCGTCAGGCTCTATCGGGGTCAGTACTTGAAAATTATTGAGATTCCCACCATATAACAGTATATACATTACTGGACAAGAAAAGAAGAAAAATATATAAATGTAGCTCAGATTATCGGCCCTTGGATCAATGCATACCCTCTGTAGGACTTAGTCTCTGGAGCAGCACTTGAAAACTTTTGAGATCCCTAGCCCTATAGCACATGCTTACTTGGCACGAAGAAACAAATGCACAAACCCAACTGACATCTGTACTTTTGGCAGTCCTTACCATCAAGTGGACCTACTCACGAAGATCAAACGTTGAGGTGGAGATTCAAACGGGCAAGCACGGGAACTCTAGTTTTAGACTAGTATTTGTGTTGAAAAGAAGGAAATAATCTGGGACTGGACAAATCTTTCGTTATATCGCAAAACTGGATGTTCATTATTTTGTTATCGTCGAGGTTGATTTGTATGTCTTGCAGAAAGTGCCATTATCAAGAGTTGGCCGGATATAATTGTATAAGCCGTAGGCTGCAAGTCTTCATATTTGTATACACAAACGAGTATCTCTGCATCAGCCTCCTTCACGAAATACCACCCTTTATACCTGCATATTTATCCGCAGTAGTTGATATATAGACACAAGTGGGCGACAATGAACTCTAAAATACCTTTCACAGATTGAATTTTTTTTTTGTAAATTCATATAAGTATCTATTGTGGACGTTCATTCTGTTGGCTTGATGATAACAACAAACGATAATATGTCAATCGTAAAATATTATATGGATGTTTTTCTTTCGTTTTGAACAAATGACAATATATCTTTACTACGATCCTGAAGTCCAGTTGGTTACACAAATACCAATCAATTGTAGGAATAAATTAAACAGGACAAATAAGAAAACAAATGATGCTAAATTAAATGAATGGTTAACCGAACAATCCATCTACTCATTGTACATACAAGCAAGAAAACTATTTCTGTACAAGAAATTTTGTAAATCACGGGGATGATCAGTCACAGTCAGATATTGTTGACATGCAAGCGCATGTGACTGACATTAAGACTCACGTATATATGTGATGATATTTTCTTGGACTGAGAAAATACAACCGAAAAGGGGAGCTACTTTCAGACAAATCTTCAGAGAGCGCCTGCTGGAAACTATACAGCTGAATGAGGGCATTTAATGAAAAAGGAAAGCATCGAATACTTTCAACTTACTCAGCCACCAAAAAGCACTGGAAAGGTTTAATAGAAACTTAAAGATTAAAATGTGGAAGTAATTCACTCAAAAAAATAATGGGTTGACATTTTACCAGAATTTCTTGAAGAATGCAATAATATTTATCGCAGATCTGAATTAAGGACTCCGTTTGAAGCAAGCAAGGAAGAAAACAGGTCAAAAGTAGGGAGTATTGTATTCGGTTACTTGACAACCGATACGTTTGGAACACCCAAATTTAAAATTGGTGAAACAATTATGGTACCCACTCTTGACATTCACATTTTGACACAAGTAAAAAATGTAAAAGAAAGGCATTTTCTTGATTTTCGGTACTGGTAATCCGTTTCATATAAAGAAATGTGTATATTTTTGGGGAGGTTTAAGGAATCTAAAGTTTTCTTTATTTTGATTTCAGAATGATGAGGCTGATTTGGGTTTGAAAGCATATCGCTAGGGCTTACTGCTGATGTGCATTTCTTAGAAGACTATCAGCTCTGCTTGGTTACTTTTATTGTCTGAACTTGAGAGATAAATTATAGGAAAAGGAAGAAGATACCTTTCTTTAAAAAAAAAAAATATAAATGCACTTTCTGACACGATAAAGCATACACTGTCAAATTCGTTTCTGGATTTCAAGGATAGGCAAAGTTGGTGAACTTTGTACTATTTCAAGTACATTTCCCCAGCACAAACAAGCAGTCATTTTCATTTACTGTCTGCTTCATGCACACAACACATGGTTTTCCAAATATTTACTAAATAAAATGTCAATCCAAATTGATGAAAGATATGGAAGCGTATGTTAACTTTCTATACACTGTAAGAGTTGTACAGCAAACATCATTGCCTGTTGTCTTCATCGGAGCTCAAAAACTCCAGTGCGAAACTTATGCAATTATAATTTCAAAATACACGACAATGTTTTACAAATGAGCTACTCTATATCTTCCCAAATTTACATAAAAAAATATTTTAAAAGACAATTTACACAAGCGAGGTGGGGGATTTGTAAGGCATGTTTTACAAACAAGAGGTATTTCCTTATTGCAAACAAAAATTACCTATACACAGATGAAAACATTTTAGAAATGAAACGAATCAGCAGCAAAAATGAAAAGGATATAGTTAATCGCTTCGCAGTTGGAACTAGATGAAAATATTTTGCCATTGAAATGAACTATGTACAAATTCAAACATATCTCTTCTGGAGACAGAGAAAGCAGAATAATAAAGAAATGGCGGTATCATGGGTCATACAAACTGTTAATATTTTTTAATAATAACGAGTATCTGAAACGATATGGATCTGGAAAGAAAACAACCCATTAGAGCATGAATGAATCAGAACATTCCTGATATCGGACGAAAACAAAGAAAGTATATCTAAAGTCAGAATAGATAAGCAAAGGAAATGAGACAAGTGAGAAACGTGATCAGATTATTACATTTAAAAAATTCCTTATACGGGTAATACATAACATCGCTGAATAATGAAAAGAGGTAAAATAACAAATATAAAGTTAATTCCAATTATATAAAATTAAAGCTGACAGACACAATGTAAAAGGCTGCAAGTTGATTGATTAGATTTTGAACATAATAAAGCGTAGGTCACCTCAGTCATGGGCAACAATGAAGCGTTCTTCGTATTCCGTACAAATAAATTGCACGATAAACCATGCTTCCCCCCCCCCCAAGATAAAACTATTTCTATGTGCAAAGTTTAACTCGACGATTAAACCTTCAACCACAAAGAATTACAGCACAAGTAACCAAAAGCACGGGATATGGGAGGATTTTTGAGGTACCCTACATGGATGTAGTAAAATCCATTACACATTTTACAGAGTGTAGATATAAAGATACAACTGTTTTCGGTACGATTTTCTCAGAACGTTGATTTTACATCAAGCAGTAATTCAAATTACACTGCATGAAAAAAGAATACTTTCAATTCATGAGATACACTGAGTTGTAAAATGCTATAAGTGTATTAGTAAAAACTTTTAGAAGTGCAAAACTGAAATAAAATATAGATGAAAGACTATGTAATATCAAAGATATTATAATTTTATTGTAGTGGAGGAAATTTAAATATTAGAGAGAAAATGTGACCACGCCAACACAAACCCACCACACTAAATAGAAATTCAGTGTAACTGAACAGCAGCAGCCATGCTCACAGTAAGTTTTGATTAAAACTTAAATAATGGACTTAAGCTCACTCATAGACATATACACAATATTGCTTTTGTGAACCGAAGAGAAACGATGGAGCCTTGGAACACGCGGAACACTTTCGGAGGCCACTACATTCGAGGATTCCAGAACAAAAGTAATAGATTAAAATCTTAAAGTAGAAAAAAACTATATTGAAAAAGGCCGTTGTCTGCACCCCCCACCCAAATATTCTTAAATTGACATATGATAAAGGTAAGAGATGGTTTGTTTTAGTTTCTGATATAAGTTTTGTGTTCTCACACTGGTTGCCATGAAAACTTTGTTAAAAATATCAGAGAAAAGAGGTCAATTTTTCATCGTTTCCATGTATTTCTCGTTAACACTGTATATCCATAAACTATTCACTAAATTTTAAATGACATGTGTTTGTGTTATTTTCTGGTATAAAGTTGCAGAAATTAGGTTTGAATTTGTTAAAAAGAAATTAAACGAAGTAAATGCTATTAACCGACAAGAAATAAATCTAACTTACGATTAACATGAAACAGTCTGACGTTCCGCTGCAAAATTACGACAACTCTGTGTGCGTTTGAAATATTGTTTAATATTGGTGGCTGATATTGATAATGAGTCCTTTCTAATTGTAACATTATTTAATATTGATGGCTGATATGATTGATCACGAAGCCTTACAGAGGCTTCTGAGTTCTATTGTTCACCAAAAATACTGGCGTTTGTTCTCTTGTTCAAGGAACCATATTCTGTTTACTATATTTTCCACGCACATTTTTAAAAAATATTTTATCGTTGCTCTGTCTCTTCTATCCTGAAAATGAAAGCCAATAATCATTAATTTGTAATAGCAAAAGACTGAGATGTTCTCTCCAGTATTCAAAAGTAGTTCAAAAAGCCATTAGTAAAGTATATTTATTGGTACGTCAACCTAATACCAAAACGGGGGTAATATTTGTTGTTACTACACATGACTATTATTTGCTTAAATTAGTAAAACGTGTATCAAGAAACAATGCAAAGTTTAAAGATTTAAATCACCCATTGCATAACTTCTATTGTTTTTCTTATTACACAGACAGAGAAACACTCTTCATTCAAATAGTCTGTCACTGCTATTATCGCCTTTAAAATCTATCCATTTGATCATAACAAATATTTTTACAATTCATCCACTTAATCCATATCTCTGAAGTTAATCTTTTGATTTATTTTCTTCCGTGTTCAGTTTCACTTTTAATCATTGTTTTTCTTGTTGCAAATATTGCTATGTTAAGTGCGATCTCACCGCCTTTACTCACTTTTTATCAGTGGCACATATTACAATAAATGATATAGAACTGACTTTTGGCACGGCTTGAAAAAAAATGTTAATAAAACAAGGAATGAATGGGAACGAAATGTGGTATACCGAAGAAAAATATTTATTTACATTATAAATGATATATACTTTCTCTCTCTCATGATTACAAACATGCGCATAGATGTTCGTGCTGAATATTGTTACCTGTAACAACTTCAAAGCAATACCTTACAAACATATTCGTGGCACCGAAAATGTTCATGTATAACTCATCGTTTTATTCATTCTAGATAATTCATATTGAATTCGAAGTAAGCTCTAACTGGATATGCATTATATCACAGTGAAACATGCAATAACGCATTCAAAATCTACGTTATATATGCAGATTTATACAAACAACAGGTACGTCAAAAATCAAATTTTACTTAATATGTTCCACTCTCAATTTCTTTTAATTGTACCTAATCCCTTATGGCACCTCTAAAAATATACCAGCCATATGCGCAAGGGAAGCTAACATTTAGAAACGATAAATAATGTTAGAAAGAAATGAATACGACTGTTTAAAATATCCTTTCTTCTGAATATTTTGAGTACAATACTATTAAAAATAGAGAAAATGCAGTTGAAAATGCAGTTCTATTTCCTTACGAGCACTGGAGATCGATGTACCAACACTGTATCAGAAACAAAATGTTAACGCTAAGTAAAACACATGACACTTTGGCTTTTCAGTATCAGCAAATCCTCAAGAATGTTTTGAAGAAGACACATTTGCTTATAAGGAATGCACATTCTGTTAAGACCGCTCCGGTGGCCTAGTGGTTAGAGCGTCCGCCTTGAATGCGGGAGGTCGCGGGTTCGAACCCCGGCCAAGTCATACCAAAGACTTATAAAAATGCTACTTATATCTGCCTCGCTTATCGCTCAGCATTAAGAGGTTATTGTTAGGACTGGTTGGCCTGGTGTCAGGATAATGTGACTAAGTGGGACATCATGTTACATGTCTGCGGCATGATGGCCAGTGCTAGACATCACTATAATCTGCCACAATGCATACATCGTAGCGATATGACTGGACATTTTTTAAAGCTACATTAAAAATCCAACTGTCTCTCACACAAACAGACACACATTCTGTTAAAAATCTCTTCGTGCAATAAGACTGTGCTCATGTCTAATTTGGAGTATGACGTTGTTCAACGCAGCATTTGTTCTTCAATTTCCAATACCAGGCCATGTTCATATGCTGTTTTTTTTTTTCTCCTGTGAATTGGAAATCGATAAACGTAATGACTGAAGATGAGTTTTATTTTTATCTTAATCACACAATTCGACAAAGAGTTATGAAATTTGACAATATTTAATTTTAAACAAAAACGGGGGCAGAAAACTGAAAGTATAGTCCTTTCTATCTAATTTGACTGTTTCGTTGTCCCTGACACGATGTTCGTCATCTTATAGATCCCCCCCCGGGGGCTTTACATTTCTTTACCATTGCCATGTGAAAATACAATAACCTTAACCAGGCAAAGCAAATCCATTTAGCGAAATAAAATCTTATAAAACTATTATTTTCACATTTTGTACTCATGACATTTTACAATTTGACAATGACGACTTAAAAATGAGAACGTACGTATTGCAACATGAGATTTTGTCCGCATCAACAAATCTTCGCAATGTGGATGGCAGCAGATTGTTGTTGGATTTCCTACTGGCATTTTTTAAAAGCTCAGATAGCATTACGGTTATGTTCGGATGCGAAAATTGATGTGTGAAAGCAAAATACCTGTATCTGCTGATGAAGCATTCAAATGAAATTACAATAACGTAGATTTAATACAATTTTTATTTAATATCAAAACAATTTCACAACATGACTGGAAATACCTCTATGGCAACCCTCCCCCACAAATCCTTGATCGATAAGGGGCCAAAAGAACATAAAACTATATATCAATTTTTAGTGAAGTCTACACATTCTGGTACATTATAGGATTGTAAACATCATTACAGCTATGAAGTTGGTGCTGTTTAGTACCAAAGGACATTGTCAGCTGATGAATTATATGGCAGACAAAGATGAACCATCCAGCTGTAAAAACAAACTCTATCACAAATACAGATATTCCAACGTTACATCAGCGTGTTAAGGTATTGTGTATTCTGCTTATTACGTACACAGGTACAAAAGAGAACATATATACCACCGTCTGCTTTGATAATATCATACTCTATTAAAAAGCCAATGGGGCTATTAATTTTAGGACATATTCAATAAGACTCAGAAAAAACGTTATGACCGCATTTCAACAGTATATAACAGATTCAAAAGTAAAATTAGATGATGATGTTGGTAGTGAAAGTATTCTTTTATTTGCAAGTGACATGATAATGAAAAATGGGCAGAATCGTTTGATACAAGCACAGTTTACAGAAATCCATTTCATACTAAACTTGGATGAAACCCTACCATCGATAATCGGGAAACATAGAACAGTATCCCAAAAGGCTGATAAACAATCCATGATAGTACGAAAGAAATTCTAATGGACAAAAACAAAAACAAACTAATAATAATAATATGGGGGAAAAAGATTGTGATTGCTTTTCTTGGTTTGGTGTTTTACGGTACAGCAACTCAAGCTGGTTGTTTAGTGCCGAGGTAACTGAAGTAAATGACCTTTTTCTGTACAAGGACATACTATGTTAGCCGACCCATAATGGTCTGATGGTAGGATTCAACACACGCATACTCGAGTCCGACACGCTGGTCAGCAATCCACTGCGGTTCCTTAATCATGATAATAGTAGTACTGTCAGGATGGCGGCGTGGGCACATCGTCATAATGCAGAGAACGATTAGTTCTGACGCATGTATATATTTGCTGATGGCCAATCAGCTAATGCAAATAAAGTTCGTTCTTTCTTTCTATATGATGAAAAGATGATGACTGGGAAACAAATATTTTGCAGTGTTAGAGCTGCTTTAATCGCTAACTAATTGTCAGAGGTTATAATTTATTCTGTGTCATTATTAATTGGGAAACTAATTCCAATCGATATCTTCGCTTACAAGAAGAACCGAAATATGATTTATGACAGCAAGCGGTATATAATTCCCCGGATGTTTGTCACTCAGGCTGTGGTTACTTCTGTCTGAATATTCAGATGTATTAGTTTCACAAAAGAAGACAAAGAAGAAAACGAAAGAGACTTTGCAAAGCCAAACACAGAAGAAATGCTTAAAAATAAATTTGTACTGGTTGCTTTATTGACAATGCATTTGTGTCTGAATAACGTTTGTTAGAATAGTTGTCATTACAAGGGTGGCTTCCTATTGTGCAATAAAGCTTCACGGGGAAAACAGATTAGACAATACTGTTCAAACTTTTCATCAATGATAGAGTTAGCAATCTTGATTTAGCTTTATTATTGCGCTCCATGATCTCCTTCCCCAAATATATTTCATCATTGTTTCCTTAACAGTCTCTCTCTCTCTCTCTCTCTCTCTCTCTCTCTCTCTCTCTCTCACACACACACACACACACACACACACACACACACACACACACTGTTTCAAATTGAACGCACAATATCCGAGATACCCATATTCTGCCATCCTACTTTCATGTCACATCATATATTATGTATCTGTGCGTATTGGTAATGTTTGATCAATGGAAACATTTTCTCTGTCATTCGGGGTCAAAAAGGTGAAACAAAACAGATGGTAAATCTCATCACTAATCTATTAAATTTCTTTCAAAAATCTAATCATCTAGTTATATATTTAAATTTTTTAACATTCAGATCTTTGTCTCGATAATTTTTATTTACCCCAATAAATTTCAAATTATTTATTACTACTCAGTGTAAAGATGGTACTTCGCAAAAATTGCATATGGCATGATGTCCTGCAATAATATTTTATTCTATTGACGTTTATATTAAGTTAATCTCACACATTTCTTGCAAATTAATACAAAAATTAAGAAAGCAAAATAACAAAATGAAAACAAGGTTCGCAATGAACTTAAAAAGGTTACTTTACAAAAGCCAAAAGATCCGGCACAATTGAACTTGGCAGACAAATTGAAAACGTTCACAAGAAAAGCAAAAGCCGAATGTTCAAAGAAAACACGTGAAAACTATAAAACATACATGTTGCTCCTTTGAAGCATAGCAAACAGCGTGAAAAGAATTATGCAAGCTCAGAATGCGTTATCTATTATTCTGAATTAGCCATGACAACCAAAACTCAATAATTTATTACAACCTCCACCAATCATATTTATAGCACCTATGATGTATGTTAATGTGTTTATTGGTTACAACTTTTCGTCCTAATATTTTTGTCATCATAAATAGCAACGTACGTTAAATACATACAATCTCGAAATCAGGAAAATATGATGCCAGGAGCTATATAAATCATACCAACACATGCTTGATTGCATGCAAACCGTGCACATTTAACCTTAGCAAACGTTACAGGTAACAATTACAAAGCTATGCCCACATACATTGATTGTAGAAATGCAGCGAAAGCAAAATACTTGTGAAGGACATCAGTGTTTATTATGGAAGCAATTATCTTTTTAAACCGTAATCACTGCAACTTTTTCTTGACATACAAAGACTTGTTGTTACCTGATTCAGCAAGGACAAGCAAACTGTTAGAACAACTAACTAAACCATGCAACAACATCAACACAGAAAGAAACAACAACAACAACAAAAGAAAACAACCCCCCAACCCCCCAAAAAGAGCACAAATATATATGTTCACAAAATGTATGTTTATTTTGCGACTGACGTATAGGTGAGCATTGAAAACAATCAACCAATTCAAAATATGTTTTAGACATGAATTTACGAAGACAGTACCGAACACAATCGTGCATGGAACCGTGTATCAAATATGCAAATCGTACCTTTGGTAAACCTTTAGAACAACAAATGTACCTAAACGAACCTGATAATATGCAGAGTAACTAAATATAGTAAAAAGTGTTTGCTGTCAGACTTTTCTGATCAGCAAGACTTGCAATAGATAGTGGTTACATAAAGATGTCAGGGTTATATTTCAATAGATTCTGAACATAAACGAGACAAATGGTTAGCTATTGGTTGATATATATCAAAGTATTACTTTCTTTCTGATTAATATGGTGACAATATTGACGAAGCAGACAAAAGGAGTAGCTACTCTAACAAACTAGCTTTTCTGGAAGACATTTTCAAGTATCAGCATGGGTTAACAACGCCGTAATCAAAGATTTCAAGGACAATACACGTATTACGGTTGTGTTTTACAGCAAGGAAAAAAGCAAGGAAAACTGTGTGAGGAGATCCAAGTAATTTCAGAGAAAATGAAAACTGTGACAAGAGAAACACGTAAGTCCCGACAAAATGAAAAATGGGACAATAGAACCATGTAAGTCCCGACAAAATGAAAACTGTGACAAGAGAAACATGTACGTCCCGACAAAATGAAAACTGTGACAAGAGAAACATGTAATTCCCGACAAAATGAAAACTGTGAAAAGAAAGCCATAAACTCCCGACAAATTTAAAGTATACATTTTATAGATACTTTGAAAGAGAACAAAAGAATTAAACCTTTGAGGAGACTTGAATTGTCTTTTCAGTACAGGATTCCTATGTCATGTAATGTGTTAACGTTGTCAGCCAAAAAAGCCTTGTCATACACAGATAATAATACCCTTTATCATTTTCTTGTTATACGTAATGATCGTACAATCTGAGTAAAAGCATCTCTTGTTAATTTAAATTGTGATAAATTCGGTAATAGAATTTATAACACATTTTTATTATTTTACGAACTTTGTTTTCATCATTGTTTTGAATAAATAAAGTTGACCCTAATCCAAGACAACAGAGCCTTAAAAACTCAGGAACGTTCGAGTTCGGTCGTGGTAATCCAAGAATGTTATCCTTTGGACAGTGGCGTAGCTTGGGGAGGGCAGGGAGGGACAGTTGTCCTCGGGCGCCATGTGCCAGGGGCGCCAAAATGAGGAAAATACAACTATTCGTTATCTCAGATGCACTCGAAGGGGGCACCAAGTTTATGTTTTGTCCCCGGGCGCTAAGTACCGGGGGCGCCAAGTTTATGTTTTGTCCCCGGGCGCTAAGTAGCCTCGCTACGCCACTGCCTTTGGATGGTCACTAGTATCACATAACTTGATGTTATCCCTCAAGTAACCGTACAAGTTTACTGTCTCAACTTGGATACGCACTGAATCCTTATCGGTTTTGATTTAATTCATTCTATCACCGTATGTGTTTTTCTTTGTTGTGGTAATATTCTAACATTAGCCATTTACATAACGCCGTAAATCCGCCGAAAATTGGTTTTGTTTATCTGATTTTCTTGTGTTTTCAAAATGAGTAACACTAGGCTATTGCCAAAACTGTTCTCTTGGAAACTGATATATCTTTATTTCTGGCATGTTAAATTTATTTTCATTTGTATACATCTTTCTCTTGTTTTTTTTTCTGAGAATTTCCATCTGTTTATTTATTAGTTTGAGAAATCCTTTCTCGAAATTATTTTCTGCTTTTTGTCTCAAATTTGTATTTGGTAATGTAAGATTTAAGACACGTTTATTGTCCAAACTCGACAACAGTGTTTGTTTTCAGTTTTAAACGCAGTTGTATGTAAAGTTTTAAGTTCAACCAACACGTCTTTTTCAAATAAGACAAACCATTTTTATAAAGCTAATGGACGTCTTTGTCATGCAAGTGTAAAGGAATCTCCAAAATCCGTCATGCAAAGAAACGATCGTACTATTTTAAATTTCACTATTATATATTATGTCACTATATACACTACTTTCGTTCATATGCCTGTCTGCGCACATATCAGTCATTTTGTAGGTATGTCTATATGTAAGTTAATATGAGTAAAATCGAAATCTCGGACATAACGGAGATCTGACAGGCACCAATACGAGGTAACGTTCAGTTTGTTGCTGACCTTTCGAGTCACCAATCAGATCACAACCTTCACACTTATGCAAGCAAAAAAAGTCATTCAAAACATATCGATTCATACGATAACTTTTCCTAGCACAAGATGCAACGCTTGATAGGATTGGTTCCTAAAAAGTAAGTGAAAATTCCAGAGATCACCAAAACAGGAACCAATATGGGTGTCAGATCTAACTTTTTAAAAAAAAAAAGTTTATCTCGATTTTAATTAAATTGGTATGATTGTGTGTGTTGTAACGTCCGGTAATTTCCACATTCGTGTACACGCAGTAAGCAAATATGACCAATCCATTTTCGTCAAGACAATTATTCCATAAAATTAACAAGTGAGTTCAATAATAAAGAAAAATCGACTAAATCCCATTCGTGTGAATAATCTAATGTGAGTCTCTTGTTGACTATGTGCTTGAGGGTTGATGGAAATAAGCAGAATTAGTTTATAGTTTACACAAAACATGGCATGAAAGCTGATACAACCTTCAATTGTTAACTGTAATACACCGTATGTATCCACTGATATGCCCGGGGACTAAGGTGGCAAAAATGTCACTCCGGATTCACAAAAAAACAAAACAAACAAACATTACATCAGCATTTGTGTCAACGCTTCTTACTACCTTATATCTAGTCGATATTCTAATAGCTTTACTTTTTGTTATTTTATTAGACAGTGGAATGTTGCAATATAATCTTGTGTCCTCCATAAACAAAACAAACAGTATAACCGTAATTTTCGTGTTAGCGGTTTGTTTGAATATGAAGTATTTCAGTTTTGAGTGTACAGCGCACGTATTAGAGACCAATATTCAAATAATGATGGTATGCACTTGAGAGATATAGGACTGAATTAATTTAAAGTTCCGTGATCGAGAATTTATTGCTGATAAATTATTAATTATCTCTATGTCTACTTTGAACAGTACAGGTTAAGAGAGAGGAAATTCAGCGGTGAGATATAATGAGTGTCTAGCTCAGCGAATCAGATGCTAGATCACCTCATTAATATGTGTGGATCTCGCGCTTAATCGAATTCATCCATTTACCAAATTTAATCAAGTTCCTATCAAAAACAATTCATCAGAGAGGCGACATGCTCAGCCAATCAGATGCTATATCATATTAACATTCACATGTTTCGTTCTTAATAAACCTTAACCATCATCTAGCTGATATTAACTTATCTACCAAGTTTCATCAAGATCAGATGAGAAACCTTGCCTCTTCATGGGTAAGTAACTCCGTCAGTTAGATGCAGGATCACCTCATATATATATATATATATATATATATATATATATATATATATATATATATATATATATATATATATATAGGAGGTGATCCTGCATCAGATTTATGACTACTTCATTCAGATGCATTGAACTCGCTCTTTGTAAAAGTCATTTGAAATACTCATGATATAAACTTATATTCCAACTTTGATCAAACTCGGAGCAAAAATATGACCTTTAGAGTGGAAACAAACACATCCAACCATATAAAAGATCGCCTCAACATCTGCATACATGTCGCTCATTAACGAACTCGTCACTGAGCTTTATCATAAAACCCCATATTCCAAGTGTAATAAAACTCGGATCAGAAGTATGTCCTCCAGAGTGGAAACAAATAATTGCCGACTGACGGACGACGGACGCATGGCCCATATCAGATGCTCACTTGACCTTACGGCGAGATGAGCTACAAACTAATTTATGCTCTATGACATTATGTAACGGAATAATTTTTTTCCAACGTAGCGACAGAAACTTGATCGATATAGACCTTTTTCTAGAATTAGAAGTTTAAGCGATTGATAGAAAATGCAGTCATGGTACAGTGATATAGCAGTCTTGGCTTGTATGTATTTCTTTGGTTTTTAACGTAGCTTTAACAATTTGAGTCATATCGCTACGATGTCTGTAGTGTGGACGTTTATGGTGATGTCTAGCACTAGGGCATCATGCCGCAGACATGTAGCATGATGTCCCACCCAGTCACATTATCCTGACACCAGACCGACCAGTCCTAACACTAACCTCTTAATGCTGTGCGCAAAGCGAGGCAGCAGTATCATTTTTATAAGTCTTTGATATAACTCGGTCACGGTTCGAACCCGCGACCTCCGATGCGGAAACTCAAACATCTTAGGCCACCGGAGCGGTCTTTATGGCTTGTAAACAACAGACTTGAGTGACACATTACTGTTTTATTTTAAGATACAGATATGTGTTTGTTAGTGTCAAGTGACATTTCTTGATACAGATGAGTGGACTTTATAAAAGCAAAAGAAGAATTTATAAACTGAACACAAAAATGGTCTAATGATCCAACAGTAATGCCAATTACGCTAAACATTTAGACCTGCGTTGAGGGTTAACTCTACATTTAATTTTATTATTCGGGGACTGGTCTCCCAAGCAATCCATAGTTTCTTCATCCCTTGGCAATGTTTTGGTCCATAAATCTTGTGCAACTTATGATTGAGAAAATGGCTACACAAAATATGGTTAAAAAACGATTAGTGTTCTCTGCACAAGAACTAGCATAAATAAATAAATAAATATATAAATAAATAAATAAATAAATAAATAAGAATTTTCATATATAGAAACCCTAACGGCCCCGAATGTTTGTTTGCGTGTCAGTAGTTTCAAGTTTTTAGAGGTCGCAGGCATGAGAATGTGTTATAACGAGACTGTACGAGTCAATTGAACTATACAGAATATTCGAGTGATTCTTGTGTGAGTCATCGAAGTGTTAATGCAATTTATTTATTTATTATTTATAAATATATAAAAATGACTACATAAGCAATAACTTACCGACCCAGGGCTCGTAAAACTCGGACAGGAAGGTGAATAAAGACTCATTGGTCGCTGGGTCAATAAGATTTGCTCCCATC
Source organism: Megalonaias nervosa (assembly GCA_016617855.1). Classification (NCBI taxonomy): domain Eukaryota; kingdom Metazoa; phylum Mollusca; class Bivalvia; order Unionida; family Unionidae; genus Megalonaias; species Megalonaias nervosa. The sequence continues at coordinate 34,717 of JAECUM010037364.1, forward strand.
TCACCTCACGTCAATGGCGCCTTAGTCTGTGAAAATTTAAAATGTAAATATTCTCGGGATGATTCAGTAAGCTGGTTTGGAGATCATAAAACTCTTAGCTTGAGTTCGAGACAGATTTTCCCCTTTTGGCCAATCAGAGCTGAACGTTCAGTTGTAACGTCATTTAGATTTTACCGATGTAAAAATTTCTCAGCCGTTTTATGATCCCCTGGCCTGATGAATCAAGGAACATAACTCCATGCACATGGTAAATGGACATGGTTTAGAAAGTCTTTGACTTGATTCAATTTCAGCCATTATCAAGCTGGGATGAATAAAATAATTATGAAAGTAGTTGTTTGAATCTCCAAGGACCCTTCTCGGTTGGAGTCTTATTCTGCATAAAAATGCCATATGAAGTATCTTCCATCCAAAATATGTACTATTCGGAGTAACGTTTACAATTCCAATAATACCACACACTGTCTAGCGTCAATCCCAAATATTGCAGTGTCTATATTAGATCCTGCCCATCTGTTGTTTTGCAACTGAAACACAACCGTGTGCTCTGTTAGAAAAATATTGATATATGATACCCTGTAATTAGTGAATTTGATCGCATGTCAATGTTTGACATTACGTTGTTTATTAAATATGCAATCGTAAACGCGAGTCATTGAAACAGAGTTCTAGCGGAGATACAGTTTAGCATTAAACGCACAGATTAACAAGTCACGAAATTTCAAAAAGAAAATGATAATGGTTCTATA
>JAECUM010037365.1:0-39054 GCA_016617855.1 Megalonaias nervosa
TGTTACGTATATGTGATTAAATTGCTTGTGTGTTAGTTTTAAAATTCTTTTTTATTTTATTTTTGTTTCATTACATTTTATTGTAATGATTATTTTCACGGGATTCGAAATTCTTTTCAGTAATTTTGTTTATCTAAGACGTAAAACGTGTTACATGAGCAATATTTTTAGTTCACCTTGGTCCGCGGTAGTGTAAGCGCTACGCGAAAACGATTGGCTATTGCCAAGGTCATTTCGTCTAGTCTGAATAAACAATGTTTTATTTTTAAATTTATTTCTGAGTTAGAGTAGATAGAGGTTCTTCCTACGTGACATATGACCTCTTTCTTATTGCGTTGCTCGATTGTTAAGAGACCACGTAATCTATCTCGCGAGAACGGGATGATAATTTGGGTGGATATAATAACCTTTTCTGAGCGCTCGTCAGTCAGTTGTATTCTGGAAACCTAGAAGGCTGGATAGGTTCTTTTTTATTGTTGAAATCAGATTGTTTTTGAAGTTCATTTGTATTTGGAATTTAGTAATTTATTCTCCAGAAAACCAAACGAGTGTACTGTTTTATAAAATTCTCGGAGAAAGAAATTCAGTGGAAATTTATTCTGGAATTATTCGGAAACATAAACTGTGATTCAATTGAGGAATTGTTACTATTTGTACAAGGACCACATCTGACATCATCGCCTTCCATATTGGAACGTCGTCGAGATTCGAACCTGGATTCTAATAGAACTATTTAGTGATAGGACTTGTACTGTTTCATTCTTAGGATTAAATTTTGGATTATATTCACAAAGCGTAAGTCCTATTTTCCAATTTTTACATTGTTTTCTAGGGAAATAAATTATTTTGTTAAAATATACAAAGCTTGTTGACTTCACTCTTTTCTTCTGTTACATTTGTACGAGCCTAGACGTAACAATATATATATATATGTATATATATATATATATATATATATATATATATATATATACATATATATATATATATATATATATATATATATATATATATATATATATATATATATATTCCTTTAAAGCTATGTTTTATCGAACTCAAAATGACACGAATTTGTTGGAATTGTTTCTGCATAGGATTTAAGGACAGTGAATAAACGCTGTACTAAATATCATAGAAAGCAATCTGCCAAGGAATGATATACACTTTACTTACGCTGAGTGAACACGTGACTTTGCAATACAGTTAACTAAAATTGTAGTAGATAACTAGAAATGAGTGTAAATCCATTTTAAATAACCTGATGTAGAGTTTGATACTCACCCATGAAAATAGTGGAATCTGTCCTTTGCTGTCGTCGAAAATTAGTAGGGACAAACTCAGCCGAAACTAAAGCTAGCGTTGAAATTTAATGGGAAGGTACGCGTGTATTAAGAATGAATTTCATATGGATTTACCCTGACATAGCAAAGTAGTTAAACATAGACGGGGTGGGATGAATTGGTGAGTTCAGGATTAGATGTTTCATTAAAGAATGTCAATTAGACTACCTTAGCATGCGCAATTTTGCACTCTCTCTCTCTCTCTCTCTCTCTCTCTCTCTCTCTCTCTCTCTCTCTCTCTCTCTCTCTCTCATGATTAACAAAGACAATAACACTACGACTAAAAGATCAAAACAGACAAGATTAAACAACTAACATCAATACTACGTCATCTCAAGTTTCTAAGTATAGGTTCTTTAAAGCTGGTTTCAGATTAGAAAAGATTTCGTTTGCATTATCAGATATATATATATATATATATATATATATATATATATATATATATATATATATATATATATATATATATATATATATATATATATATAGTTACCAGTCTGTGGTCTTAAACTAAGGAACAGAAAAAAGTGAAAACCAGTAAGTTTTGTAAAATTCAACAAATAACTTATATCCTTAGAATACAAAGTGAAAATTTAAAAGGAACTTACAGTAATGTGGATTAAATCCCAAGTAGTCCTATAAGTTCTATCACAAGTCCAAATGTATAGAGTTCCAATTGAATTCCATTGGTGTTCGAAATTGTTATGTATATATGTATTTTTTGTAACTCCTGGTACATGATTTTATCAATTTTTATAATCCTTATTCATGGCTGTAATGTGGACAAAATATCTTTAGTTAAATTTGGTCTACGTGACTTGAATCTGTTATAGGAATAATATTGCATAGGATCTATAAATACGTCATGTGTTGACAATTATTAATAATAATCTTAATAATAAGACTTAAAATGGCTCCGACGACATTGTTTCCCAGTGAATGATGGGATATCGACGTTTCGAGAATAATTATGTGGCTTCTCATTGGTTGCGCGAGGTCACGTGAGTATGCTTAATTCGACGCAAAATCAATTGTTTATGTTGTCACGTGGGGACTATTGCGAGATACAGTCGCACTATATTGTGTATATAAGGAGGAATTAAACGATCAGATTCATTTCGATTTTTTGGAGTCATTCACACTTATTGCATTCCTACTGTAAGTCTGCAGACGTCTTTTGTGGTATTCTAAGATATTATTCGAGAGGATAAACATTCGTTTGGACAGTTTATTGGAAATAGAAAGTGCTCATTAATTTTGGACTATAATATTACTCTGAAACTGTTATACATTATTCGAAGGAATTCTGGAGAACGCCATCTTGAGAACGTCACGGTTCTTGGAGGACCAGTAATTTTCCGGTATTGAAATTCATAAGGAACATTTCTTTCATTTAAGACTTTCACAGACCTTGATAAGGACTAGCTTGGATTTACTTCATAAAAATGTTAGTTACTCTCACATTTTTCATTTATAGCTTTAATAATTAAGCTGTTTACGTTTTCTAAAACCTGATGTATCACAATAATATAATCCTAAATGTCCTTGACTGAATAAACTATAATTCCAGATTACTGTTTTATTCCAAGAATATTATTGAGCATTTTGTAATTCCGGGGAATGATAATTTGAATAAACAAATCAACTAAATTAAAAACTGAACACAACAATAATACCGATTCTGCTTTGGATGAAAAGGCAAGAATGATTAATTTTTCAAGTAAACATTCATATAAAAAGCTAAGACACAATAAAAGAGCCAGGATGTAGGTTAGTCTCCTCTCTAAAACATTCAAAGTTGTCAACATGTTTAAGAATTTCCAAGCGAAAAACTAAAATCCAACATTCAGATGGCAGTAAATATGTTTACCTCCATTAATAATAATCTGAATATTTAATATATAATCATACAAATATTAGCTATGTATTATGTTGTTTACAAAATAAATGTCACTAGTCAGGTACATCATTAACTATATTTTGAACAAAGGTCAGTTACAAAATACATATATACATAATATATAATCATTAAGAAAAGCCAACAAACAATATAATTTAAACATACATACATACATATATATATATATATATATATATATATATATATATATATATATATATATATATATATATATATATATATATAAGAACTGAAAATCATTCGTTTCCTGTTGAAATATTACCTATAAGAACAGATACTGTACACTCCATCAATCGGAATACATTAGTAATGAATATTATCATCTTCTGTCATGTCCTTGTTTTCTTCTTCAAAGGCAATTGTATATATCATTATTATATTTCCATGACTAACTTTTTATGAGAATTATTTTAAAGTTCCAAATTTATTTTGAAATCCCTGTTAAGCATCACACACTGTATTCATTTTTATTTTCTGATATACTTCATACGTTGTCAGCTTTGTAACCTGTGGGTAATAAAATGTTGTTTTGTCATCAACAACTCCATGGTAGTTTGAACTTTTGAAGTCAAACATCAAACAATATTGAAGATATCTATCTTCAGTCACCGTGACATCGCAAGGAACAAAGTGACAGAAAAGCATTTACCTTTGTTTATTCAAAACTGCAAAGGGGAGAAAAGAAACTCGATTGTGTGTTTGTTATATATTGTTCCATCCAGTGCAGATAAATAAGTCTAAGTAAAATAACGAAAAACAATAATAAACCCAAATGATTCAGACAAGACTATTGATTTTGTGTTTATATATATATATATATATATATATATATATATATATATATATATATATATATATATATATATATATATATATATATATATATATATAGTAAACAAGGCACAATAAATACAAAGAAATAAAAAAGATTATGCTCATATTTTTTAGGATTCTTCAGAAATTTTGTTTGTAACATGCTAACGCGTAAAATTGCCAAAGTGTCGATCTGATTTGATTATGAACAACAACAAAAAAAAAAACATTTAGTTCAAATTAATGTATAATAGTAGGTTTTAAAGAGATCTGTTCAGATTGGCGTACAACTGTTTTCAGGAGTATAAAAGTTTTCAAAGGGATTATGTTCAGATTGGCGTATAGTAGGTTTCATAAGAGATTATATTTAAACTTAATTTTCTCTGAGAATGTGATGACTATTTATCTGCGTTAAGTTGTCAATGTGTTGTCCACATTTGCTGTCACACAACATATATCATACTCTTATCATTGTCCGTGTTGTTTTGACGGGTGTCAAATTTTGTACTTTATTTGTGAAATGAATTTTAGTATCGATAACATAAATATCATATTTCATGAACAATATGTAATCTTGGACAATTCTGTCTATATTGAATCACATTTATTTATTGAACAACAAATAAACCAATGGGAAAACAAACACTATAATTTCTTTCAAATAAAGAGACAACGCAAAATATTTTCAGTCCCTTAAACTGATCGTCTTTCAAGCATACATGCCCCTAAAATATTTTCAACTTTCTAATAGGTTTGCAAATAAAGCTAAAAATTATTATTTGTGCAGAAAATTAAAATGTTCAAATCTCAATGTAATATTAATATGTTTAACATAATAAATGTGTTCAAATCTCAATGTGATATTAATTAGTTTAACAAAATAAAAGTGTTCAAATTTCATTGTAATATGAATATGTTTAAAAAAAGTATTCAAATATCAATGTAATAGTATTAGTTTAAAATAAAAATGTTCAAATATTAATGTAATATTAATGTTTCACTAAATAAAAGTGTTCAGATCTCAATGTAATATGAATAAGTTTGACAAAATAAGTGTTCAAATCTCAATATAATATTAATATGTTTAAAAATAGATGTGTTCAGATCTTAATGTAATATTAATATGTTTAACAAAATAAAAGTGTTCAAATCTCAATGTAATATGAATACGTTTATCTTAAGCAATATTTCAGATAGCAAACTAAAATTTTATCAAAGAGTGACATTAATATGAGGATATGCTGCAGTTTTCACGAGAGGTCTCATTATTTTTCTTATAGTCAGTTTTCACGAGAGGTCTCACCATTTTGCTAATAAGACAGCTATCAACGAGATGCTTTATTCAGTCTTTCAAAACGATTGTAAATTGGTTGATGCTCGCGTTGGATAAAGCAAAATATTAAATTAATACCACAATTTTATTTGTAAAATGCAAGAGCACTTAGATACGTTTGCGTATTTTAGCAGTACTTTTAACAACATGTTCCAAGGGCTATGAAGCGTTTGGGGACACATGCCCATATAATTCACCAACATGAAGAAAAGGATTCATAACGTAGCAGGTAAAAAGTATAGACTATTATATTTAACAAATTCAAACGTTTTGTGAGAACTCTTGCATATAATGTACATTAAGAAATGAAGAAGATGATTTCAGACACTTAATGGATCCCTTCGTAGTTGAAATCTTTTACTTTTTATCTTAATTATATTATGTGTTTATCAAAATTATCCAAATGATATACAAATGATTCTTTTTAATTATCAGTCTCAATAAACATGAGTGCCAAACAACTCTGTAATAGAAAAGTTCAAACACTTTTGATCATTATTGTCTTACTTAACAAGGCATTCATGGAATATCGGGATACAAATATCATTATTGTATTACTTAACAAGGCATTCATGGGTGTCGGGATACAAATATCAGTATTGTCTTACTTAACAAAGTGTTGTGTATATCTAATTTGCTTTGTTTGTTAGTTTTCTTTTATTTTATTTCATTACATGCTATTATAACTTTACATTGTGTGTTGGACTTGACTTTGTCCAAAACTGTGTTCATTACCGCTTGATCCAAATTGACTTTTTTAATTTTATTCATTGTACAAAGCAAAATTTTTCTCTGTGTGTATGGGTTTAAAATCAGTATTATTATTGATAGAAGAAGTAAATATGTTTATTTGGGTCAGGGTTTGGAGTTTCCTAAGAGAATTATAAATAATCCAAGTTATTGTTTTGTAAACTTCAGGATCATTTCTAGAAGGTTATTTTCCAGTAGGTAATGTTTGTTTTTCAGTGTTACGAGTCTATGCTCTTAAAATAAGCAACAGAAAAGAGTGAAGACAACAAGCTTTGTAAAATTTAACAAATAATTTATTTTCCTAGAATACAAAGCAAAAAATCAGAAAAAAGAACTTACGGTATTGCGAATTAAATCCAAAAATAATCCAAGAATTCAAAACACAAGTCCTAGTAATAAAAAGTCCTGAATAAAACTCAGAGATCCAAAATTGAAAGTGATGACGTGTCTGTTATGGCCTGCGATGTACTGATGTGTCAAGAGTCTATGGTTGAATCACAGAAATATTATTCCAGGTTTGAATTCAGTATAAATTCCAATGAATGTCTTTATCGAAGAATTTTGTCAGAGCACTTTTGTATTTCCAGAGAAAATAATCACTTGAATTCAGTAATTTGAAGAAAATAAAATTCACCCCAAGCTGGTCACAACATAATACAGTTTAATTTACTTTAAATGCTAGATGTATATATAGTAGCTGAGAGGATTTTATCATTCGTGCTTTAACATCTAGCACTTTCAAATTGTATAATATATGTTGTGACCAGTAGTTTTGGGCTGGATTATTTTTTGTTCAAATTATTTAATTCAAGTGATTATTTTCTCTGGAAATACAAAAGTGTTCTGATAAAATTCTTGGATAGAGACATTCACTGGAATTTATAGTGTATTCAAGCCTGGAATTATCTCTGATTCAAAAAAAAGACTGTTGGCACATGAACACACTTGGAACTATAACAGACACATCATCGCCGTCAGTTTTGGGATTTATTCTGGACTTGTACTGAGTTTAATTCAGGACTTTAAATTATTAGGAATTGTGTCTGTAATTCTTGGATTATTTTGGGATTTAATTTGCAATACCATAAGTTCCTTTTTCTCATATTCACTTTTTATTCGTGGGAAATAAATTATGTGTTAAATTGTACAAAGCTTGTTGTCTTTAACCCTTTTCTGTTACTTAATTTCAGAGCATAGACTCGTAACAAAGGCATTCATGGGACGTCGGGATACAAATATCATTATTGTCTTACTTCACAAGGCATTCATGGGATATCGGGATACAAATATTATTATTGTCTTAATTAACAAGGCATTCATGGAGTGGCGGGATACAAATATCATTATTGTCTTAATTAGCAAGGCATTCATGGAGTGTGGGGACATGAATATCATTATTGTATAACTTAATAATGTATTCATTGGTTGTCGGGATACAAATGTCATTATTGTATTACGGCATTCATGAGGTGGCGGGATACAAATATCTTTATTGTCTTAATTAGGAAGGCATTCATGGGGTCTCGGGACACATACATCATGATTGTATAATTTAACAAGCCATTCATGGCATATCGGGATACAAATAACATTATTGTCGTAATTAACAAGGCATTCATAGTAGTAAAGGAATATAAGGTTTCTATCTGAGAGACCCGCATCCACCTCCAAAACCCTTCTATGTTGATATTTTCTTCAGCAGCCTTTTCTAGCTCAAAATGATGAAGGCTTTTCTCACAAAATACGTTTTGTCGGGGTAAGGGGGTCTCTGATCTATAAACACTTATATTCCTTTACTACTATTTGTCAATGTTAGATAAAAACTTTCTCCGTGTTTATTCTGCAAGTGGATCTGTACGTGAGCAGGTAAGCGAAAGATTTGTTTGAGATTCTTTTATTTCTAAAGTTTAGACAAAATTTTATACCCTATCATCATCATATTTTGTTTGATAATTATTTTCGTACTTGCTAACTCTCATTGGCAGAATATTTGTTAACATTCTGTCATTAATACGGAACTCTCGTATTAAGTCGTCCATATCATACTTTACACCTCGCAAATAAGATCTTATCTGATCAAGTAATTTTTTGTAGGTGATACTTGCTGTTTTACAAGCATTTTTTTAGCTTCAAGTCGAGGCTCAATTTTTTTACACGCCGTTGAAAGAGGAACAATAACACCTGATATTATTAACAAACACGATTTAATGACGCTCCACTTGAAATTATACCAGAGTTTGTCATCAGCAATGGTAAATATGATATTACTCGAAGTATTCTACTGTAATACTTGTAACATTGTTTTACACACCAAAGGTTTTTATAATAATATCTGTAATATTGCATTAGAGCGTCAACATCTTGTTTTGGAATTTCTTCTGAAATATGATTGAAATCGATGATCTGTTTTATCATTATACAATATTTGTTTACAGTTTTATACAATATTAAATACTCTAGCACCAACAATCGAATCAAGAAACTCACGAAACTTATTATTGTTAGGATCAGCTATAAAATCTCTGTACTTGTCATAAACATCAGACGAAGTATCCTTGTATCGTTCATCTGTTAGTACCTTATTTTTCTTTAACCAACTGTAGGAATCAAACGTGTTTTCTACTTCACGTTCATAAAAATCTGTTTCATTTACCAAATTACCGTATTCTCTTTCTGTTTCATCAATAAACCCAAGTACCAAGCTTATTTGATTCAAAGTAAAATTTTTGAGGACAAGATATTGTCTGATAATTGCATATGCGACAACGAAATTTATCAGCATAAATTTTTGGAGTGTTTTTCGTCCAAGAAAGGAAATACCAGTAAAAGTATTTACTTTAAACCATATTTTTTGTATTGTTCTGTGAACAATTTCTCGACTTCATTGAAATAATTTCGCAATGATAATTGTCTAGAGCGTTGGAGTGATGGAGGTGGTACATCATGTTCTTCACCTATGTCGTAATAAGAACCAATCTATATACCAAACGTTGTTCGATTGACTTCCTCAAAAACCTTTTCTCGCTTATCATCGCTGAGATCACTAATTTCATTGTCAAAATCTTTGATTATCGTTAGAGATTTATGAACAATAATCGGATCAAATTCTGGGTTGTTTTTTTACTCATCATTGGTAGAAGTGCGTTCGAGTATTCTTTTATAATTAACTCCGTATCCGGCGTCTTTTTAACAACTTTAACTAGGGTTTCCTTCTCGTGGTAGTATATGCCGAGATGTTTAAAAAAGTTTCGTTTTGAAAAACTATTGTATAACTTTTTGTTCCTTTTTATTCCTATTATCTTAGATTCCGCTAGTTTGTCGAGGTCATCATGGCTATTGTTTACTCGTTCTTTTACATCTGCTCTTTCAATATGAGCTCGTGTTTTTTATTAAGTTTGATTTTATAATCAAATCTAGATTTTCAAAATTAAGCTCGCGCAATATGTTTTTTACTAGGATTTCAATTTGTTTATATTCTTCCAGACAATCATCAGGATGACATTGTCTACTTATAATATCAAGGTTTCTTATTGCTTCAAGTAGTTGTGGTCCTCGCATATGCATAACGAGAATAAAAAATTTTTCTTCTTCTGACAATGGAGAGTTTATCATTGGAATTGAAAAAAAATTTCCTAGTATTTATCACACGTGCTGATAGTGATTCGTCCCCTACATCTATTTTGGAGTTACAAATATTACCATAAAATTCTCTTGCAATGATTACAATGGGTAGTGACATTTATTTTACAACGTTAGATTAAATCTGATCATCGAGTGTGTATATTTAAAATGCTGTCAGTCCTGGAAACGGATGTTCAGCAGCGATAACATAAACTCGGAAATACAAGTACTTGTTGACAGTATTTTCTGTCGGAATCGTAAAATATTGTGTTGTTGAAATATAAGTGTCTGTTGTACTGTATAATATTACCCAGTCGATATCATTGTTTGATTCTTCCAATTGCCAATTATAAATTCGACCAACATTGGAGTTTAATCAACCTCGCAAATGAAATTGTCAAATAGCGACTTCAATGGGACATTTAATTTTAATTCAAAAGTTTTCAACTTCTCCGTTAGTAGTCCATTCTTGTCTATCAGAGAAAGCGTAATGAGGGTAATTTTCAGGATAATATGATGATGCACTTACCTCAAACCCAACTCGGTTATCGGTCGCCTCAAAAAGTGTTGGAATATACCCATCATTGTTTTTGGTTCGTTTTATACCACCACCAGATACACTGTCAACGTACGCTTTATTCATTAGATCATTATGGTTAACTGGAACATATGTTGTTGTTATTTTTTGTCTGTCATATTTATGTTACCTGATATTGGTCCACCGGATTGTTTAAAATACGGGGTGGGTTCTTTTTCTAATTGAGCGTAACTAATAGCATCAGTCTCATTAGCTGGTGTTAGTGAAGTTGTCAGTAATCCAGTTATTTTTTAGTTATTGCTCATCATAAGGTTACCTGTCATTGTGTCGCCGGCCTTGTTAAGTTTATTATCGTCAACGAATTTTAGTTGTGTATAACTCACCGCTTGTGTGCTATCAACATTTGCTGGTGGATACTCGGTCTCCAACCCAATAATTCTTTTACTTGACATGTTAATAATACCTGTAACGGTTCCACCGGTTTTATCAAGCTTGTTATTATCCACAGATTTCAACTGCAAATAACTTACCGCTTGGGTTTGATCTACGTTTCTTGGCGGATATGCGTTTTCCAAGCCTACAGCCTTTTTTCCTGACATATCCAAGTTACCGCTTAAAATTCCTCCTGTCAATGATAGTTTATTATTGTCGACGGATTTTAGTTGTGCATAACTAACAGGTTGTGTATCAACAACTTTTCTTGGCGGATAATTTGTTTCTAAACCTAGAACTCGTTGATTTGACATAAATAAGTATCCTGTCATTGTGTCGCCTGTTTTTTGACTAGCGATGACGTATCAGTTATTATTGGTTCGTCAGCGGAAACAGATCCCGTAAGTGCTGCTTCAAATTTTGTGTAATAACTCATATTATGTAAATTATATAGCATAAAATTGTATAACAATAATGGCGAAGTCAGCGATATTAAATTTTGACACCGAACGATTAATCAAACATAAACACAATAACGAACTTCCAGATTGTCATTATCTTATTGCTGGTCGTACAGGCTCTGGTAAAAGAAATATTTTGATAAATCTCTTACTCAACGATAACTTTAACTACGATAAGGTATATATTTACCAATTAATCCGCAACAAGACAAATACGAGTTATTACGCGAATACAACGTTAAACTGCGTGATGAGCTTGACGCTGGCGATGATATATTTTTTATTAAACAGCCAGAGGAATTAATCCCTGTCAACGAACTTGATTCGTCCGAGCATAAAATAATTGTATTTGACGATATTCCGCTAAATAACGAGGAGATGAATAAGATTACGTCGTATTTTTCATTATCGCGTGACAAAAAATGTAATTCGATTTATCTCGCGCAAGGTTTTTATAACGTTGACAGATTTATTAGGAGAAATACGGGATGTTTTATATTATTTCCTGAACTTGATAATGTTGATGTGAGAAATATTGCAAACGAGCAATACGGTGACGTAACGAAAGATAAATTTATTGAATTATATCATCAAGCGACCAAAGACAAATACAATTTCTTTTTATTTGATAAACTAGCGCGTGATCCGGATAAAATGTTTCGTTGTTGTTATGACACGTATCTATAACAAATTTTATATCGCATATAAAAATAAATAATGGATTACCATAAAAAAATGAATTACTAAAAAAACTTTCAGCTTCTTAATTTGCTTTTAAGAAAAGGGTGGAAGAAGCCCGTCGGGGACAAGTTCAAGCAGAAGAAACAGCCGCTAAATTTTTTAAACCTGTTACCTAAGTAGTACTTAGCAAACAACTAGAAATATCTGCGTTATCTGCAGAAGAACTAGAAAAAAATTAAAGAAAAAGGTTAGTTAGGTTTACTCGGAGAAAGATCAAAAGAGGAAACTAAAAAAATGGTAGAGGAACGCTTTAGAAATATTGCTGATCCTGTTGCACGACAGGCTGAATTTGACAGATTAATAAACAACCCTCTTGCGCTACAAAAGTCTATTGCATAATTGGCAGTTAAGCCAGCCGAGTTAATGGAGTTGATATAAAATTTATCAGGGCAAACTATGGAATTGGCTGAGCAACAAAAAATGATGAATAAATCTATCGCAGAAATGATGCCACTCGAAAAACAGATGATATTTTTTAGAAAAAATGCACGCGGAAAAATATCGAAAAAAGAATACAATGATTTTTTAGAAAAATATAATATCAAAGACATTGAAGATATTCGAAAATGGTCAAAGAAAAAATTTGAAAATTTAATAAAAAAATAAAAGAAAAATTTCTGCATCTGGTATAGAAACTGATAGAAGAGTAGAAGAAGCAAACAACAGAAGGAGAAATGTTGGCGATGATGGATACTATAAGAGAAGGAATTATTGCTGATATTTTACACACGACAGCAGTGCAGTATCGAAGTAAACCAGGAGGTTATGGTAAAGGTTGGAATTTCAAAAGACTATTTGACAAGTACGAGGACGAACCAGGTAAAAAAAAATACCAGAGGAAACCGCTGGAACAAGTGTTAAAGTTTTTACATCAAACGCTGAACTGGTTGACCGACTTATCATATTAATATCATCAAAAGAAGCAGGTAATACAGGTACTGAAATCGACGGCGAGATCCTGGACATATTAGATAAGCTAAGATCGAGTGGATTACTAGCAACAGACGAGTATGAAATATTACATGGCGATCTTATATAAATGTCAACAACACTATTACTTAACTCGTCACAAACAACGAGTGACAGCGCAAACTTTTCTCTCCACTATGATCCGCCAATAATACTGGATTCCGGTAGCCAGTACGAAATTGGATTAATTTCTGCCACAATATGGCATTCTATGGCAAATGTTAAAACAAACGTGAATGACGAGTTTACATTTAATTCTGGTGCTTGGGTGTCAGTCAAAATACCACAGGGGGCGTATAATGTAACTGATCTCAACAAAACGATAAGAGAGTTGATAACAAAATACACTAACGTAGACAATTTTCAATTAACTCCAAACTATAATACGCTACGAGCTAGAATCACATTAAAAAATAATTTGATGATCGATTTTTCACCAGCGACTAGTATCACATCGTTGCTAGGATTTAATCGTCGACAGTATGGCAGTGTTACAAAACAAAGTATATCGTATGACGGAGATCTTCCAGTTAACATAACAGAAGTAAATACAATATTGATCAATTGCTCTATTGCATTAGGGTCTTACTTAACCAAGGGAAGTCGTGGGCAAACAATCTATAGTTTTTCGCCAGATGTTCCACCTGGTTCACTGATGCAAATTACTCCTCGACAAATAATATAGTATCCGATTATTCCTGAAAATCAAAAAACCAACATAACAATGCAACTAACAGATCAATCAGGACGACAAATAGATCTTAACAATGAAATTGTCAGGTATTATTTACACATACGCAACGTATAGCTCGAAAGAAATTTTGTAAACTTAATTTAATAACAAGATGAGACAAAAAAAAGTTTATCGAAGAACTATTGTAGGTGGATTTTTTGGAAATATATTTAGAAAGGTGATCGAGAATATACGAGGAATTGCACGTAAAGTAGCACCAATTGCTCTTGATGCCAGCAAAGCTTTTGCGACGGGGACAGCAGGCAGTGCAATATGACAAAAATTAATTAAGGGCGCAACACCTATGGTGTCGGAAATAAAACGAGCAGTATCAAATATTGCACCAACAGCGGAAACAGAACGAGCTATGATAGCTACAACAAAAAAAAAAAAATTACTGTCGCCACGCGATGAGGAGGTGGTACGTAAGCTAGTAAACAAAACAAGACGAAAATTAGATTTGCCTCAGATCTGACATTACAATTTTGTGTAACGATTATAAAATAAAAAATGTCAGTTAAAAATTATCTTGATTTTGGTGAGGAATATGATACTGACAATACCGCAACAGAATTCGAATATATTGAATACATCGACGAGAACTCAAACGAACCAAATAAAGCTGGTCCAAGAAAATTTAACACAAGAGACGAAGATGTGTTCTTGCTGCCTCACAAGGCTGTGCTAGAAGTTCATGGTAGGATATTAACAGCAGTTGATGGTGATATTGCAGATGACGCAGAATTTGCACTCATAAATAATGGCTGGAGTCTGTTTAAAGGTGCACGATATCAACTAGAAAATCAAACAGTGGAGGATATTAATGATTGGTTACCGATTGCAAGTACAATATTAAATATTATTTCATTTAGCGAAGATTATTCGAGATCAATTGCAACAGATATGATGTGGTTCAAAGATACAGGAGATGGACAACCTGTTGGCAATGAATTTCGTACTGGTGCTGGTGCTCCTGGCGTAGATGGCAATAATCTAATCGCAAATCCCGCTAGTAATGCAGTTGCTGATATTGGAAATGTGATAAGATTAGCCGTCACAAACATACGACAGCAACGTTGCAATGAGGGATATGCCAAACGAGAAGCGCTTGCAGCGGGATCACAACAAATACATGTAACAATGATGTTGCCGTTAAGCACAATATTTGGATTTTGTCGCGACTATCATAAGGTATTTCGAGGGCTGAAACACACACTTATTTTAGATCGGGCAGACCAAAATAATTGTCTTATTCGGGTTGGTGAAGCGGATGCAAAATTTTCCGTCAGTGGCTAGGTTAGCAGAACTTAACACAACGTTAGAGGTTTTTACAAAAAAAGATTTATTTTCTTCAGCATAAAATATATCAAACAAGTGTTCCTAACGCAATCGATTACACATGGCGTATTACAGCTACTCCGAGCGAACAATTACCAAGGTATGTATTTGTTGTTTTTCAGCAAACAGCACGACTTGGTAGCCAGCTACAAAATAACGCCGTTTTTGATAATGCTAACGTTAGGAGAATATTTGTCAGAATAAGCTCTAAACAATACCCAGAACGAGCGATCGAATGTAATTTTACAGCCGGCACTGCAAAAAATGTTACTAGAGCGTATATGTACCTGATGGAAGCGATGCAAAAATATCAGGATGCTGACATCGGATCACAGATTAACATTGAAGAATTTCGTACTCTTTATCCTATCTTTTTCTTTGACGTATCAAAACACTCCGATCGAATGATTAATTCAACCGCAGAAATAGAAGTAACTTGTACGCTTGGAAGAGTTCCAGGGGCTCCTTTAAACGTATTTGCGCTTGTGTCTAGCAATCGATTCTTGACGATTGATTCAGTCAAAGATAGAATGACTATCCAAGTTTAATCCAACAAACAAGTATAAAAAGAAAATGGAATACACAGCTAGAGAAATATACCTTACACCCGGTCAAATTAAGAAATTATCAGCGGCGGTTGCTAAACGTAATTTTGTCTCTGTAATGATATCCCCAAAGACGGACGCCGCCGCAGTGAAAGTAATGTTAACTCAAAACCAAATCAATAGGCTAGATCATGGAAAACTTTTCATCCTTAGGTTATCTGTTGCACAGGTAACATTTATGGCAAAACACGGCGGATTTTTTGGACCAGCATTTTCTGTAATTTTACCAAAGATTTTGCCTGTGTTAGGAACAATAGGACTAGCAGCAGCGTCAGGGGCAGTATCTGGAGCAACTAAAACGGCGGTTTCCGGCGATGGAATCAAACAAATTTTATATAACAATAAATAATATAATGCCAGCTAAAAATAAATCGCCAGCGAAGAAATCGCCAGCGACAAAATCTAAAAAAAAAGAAGTCGCCAAGTAAAACAAAACAAGGAGGAATTATTCCTTTCGCTCCGCTATTAGCGGGTTAGCAGACAGTCTAATTCCAAACCTGCTAGGGATAGGACGTGGAATGACTCTACCAGGCACCTGACGCCGTTGACGTCACCACCGTTGAGTGATTTCGGAATTATGTCGAGATTGAATGACATTGTCGGATTTCGTGGAGTATATTCCAAAGACGACTTAGATAATATACCAGCAGGTGGTTCGTGTATCATAAACATACAAAACTTCGACGATGCATCCGGCACTCATTGGGTTGCAGTCCATAGCAATCATTATTTTGATTCGTTCTGACTTCCTCCGAGTGATCTTATAAAAAAATATATATTTTTGAAAAATTTAAAAAAATAAATTACTTGTCTAATCAACTACTGCTTGTGGTTATTATTGTATTATGTTTATTCGACAGATGTCCCAGCCTAAATTTAATTTTTTAAAATTTATTTTACAGTTTGACTCCGTCGCCGGACACGTTAATGATGAGATTGTAATTAATTTTATCTAAACTAAGGAATATCTCAACATACTGTCTCAAATGTAAAACTAAAACAGCGAAATCAACAACTGGAGCTGGAACGTGCTCTGACAGAGTTATTATAGTAAATGATTAATTGACGAAGGTAAATATTTTTGTCGACGATTAAAAAATAAAATGAAATGTAATTGTAATTGTGATAAAGATCTTTGTATAGAACAAGATAAAATTGTTACATACTGTCAATCATGCAGTCGACGTGAGGTAATTGGCAGCGGCATTGACATCTAAAAATGTATTGGAAAATTACCAAGGCCGAGGACTGGTTGGACATTGCCTGGCCATAAATATACTGGGCCGTACAATCCACTACACGAACAGTTAGACGAAAACGATAATCCATTACCAGGACAAGAACCATACAATGGTGTTGATGCAATAGCAATGCGTCATGATATTTGTTATCGTGATATAGAACGTCCTGATAACACTCTATCAAAATCAGACTGTGATAAGGTAATGCTAGACCAACTTAAAGATATGAAACCTGCAAATATGCGAGAACGATTTGATAGAAGGTTAGTTCAAACAATGATAGGAACAAAATACAAGTTAGGCCTTGGAAATGAATTATGCGATGATCTTTCTTCAGAGCTACATAAACCTAAAAAAAATTTCCACGACGTAAGGTTGTCGCAAATGCCGTTGACGATATATGGGCGATAGATTTAGTTGATGTCTCAAATCTTGCTCAGTTTAACGATAGTAAAAAATATCTTTTCAACCTCATAGATGTTTTTAGTAAATACACGTTTAGTGTACCCGTTTCAGATAAAACAGAAACATTGATAACTGATGCACTAAACAAATAATAACAAGTATAGAAAGAAGGCCGAATAAGGTCTGACTGATCACTGAGCGGAGTTTTTTAATAAAAAATTTGAGCAATTTTTGGAACAAAATAACATAAAAAAATATATTACAGGAAACGAAGGAAAAGGCGTTGTCGTTGAAAGATTTAATCGTACACTAAACGAGCTGATATATAAACATTTGACAGCTAAAAACACAAACAGATATATTGATGAGCTTTCACAAATTATTAACAAATATAATAACACAAAGCACAGATCAATAAAAATGTCACCAAATGACGCAATTAAAAATCCGATTCTTGCAAATGAAAACATGTACCGCAGACATAAATTTATAGTTGGTGATCGAGTTAGAATTTCTCTGACAAAAAAGGTATTTGAGAAAGAATTTACCCCAAATTGGAGCGAAGAAGTATTTGTTGTTGATAAAGTTTTACTGACAATACCTGTAACATATGCGATGAAGGATTTATTGGGTGAGCCAATAACCTGTAGTTTTTACGAGCAGGAACTGCAGAAAACTGAGCAAGATGTTTTCGTTATTGAAAAAGTTATCGGGTAAAAAGGTAATTAAAGCCTTGTCAAGTGGCGTGGGTACAGCGATAAATCTAACAGCTGGGTTCCAACTCGGTCGATAAAATAATACTGTTATAAATTTCCTCGTACTTACGCTTGACAGATTTACATTTTACTGGTTTACATAACGATATTAGATATTGTCTGCGATCGTCAGAGATCATCATTAGATTAAAAATCTTGACAAATATAAAGTCGAATTTTATATTTTTCTGTCGGTCTGGAATTTTAATGTTTAAAAAGGGTTTTATCAGCCGCCAAAAAGACTAATTTTCATCTACTGAAAAATTAAATTTCGAGATTTTCTTTGTGATATGATACTTAACATCATATCGTCCAGTTGTCGGTCTGCTGTAATTTTTTTTATCAACCACACCGACAATTTCGTTTTGATCGTCGTCGTTGTTAAATAAAATGTCATTCTCGGTATAACCAACAGACTCACATTTTTTTATATCGCCAGAGACAGCAGCGTCTGCTGTAAAATTATGATCCGCGATTATATCAGCAAGTCGTTTCATCAAGTTCATATTATAATACATTTTTATATAATTTATTATTATAAATGACTAACGAGATAAAATATCATCAAAAAGTTGATATATTAAATTACAAAGAATTAGCCGAAGCAGTGCGAAAATGTTTGTCGGGATATAGTTCAAATTCTGTCAATGTCAATGTGATGCAAGGTGATTCTAATAAAATTCTGCTAACAGCGGCAGAAAAAAATTAACTTAATGAAAGCGCAGTAATAACGCTAAAATTTAACAAAGATGATGTTTTAATGTTTGCTCACAATTGCCTAACTAAAAACGAGCTGGAAAATATAATTAATTGTCGTATTTGAAGATGATTCTCTCAAATGTTGACATTGATGTTGCTGATTTTGTTCTGCCATCTGCGACATATTTTATTGTTCCGGATGAATTTTAAAATGTTTTGCTGCAGCTGTTAGCGAAGGAAATTCTAGTTTCTCACCTGTACTAATGTTATATGATATTATAGGTTTAGCAGAACATCTTAAATTAATACCACCTCCTCGTCCTTGTCTCCTATTTTCTTTAGGCGTGACAAGTTCGAGGTTTTCTAGACGATTGTATGTTTTAATACCGTTGACGTGGTCTATTACTAAACCATCGGGTATAGGTCCGTTAATCGTTTCGTAAACAAAACGATGTGATGAATAATTAACGTTATTTGTTAGTGTTCCTCTAACAGTTATTCTAAGATAACCGATGTTGTTCATAAAACCAACAACTTTTTTCGTTTGGATATTTCGAATAATCCCGCGATCATTAGCCTCATATAAATCAAATACGGGATGAAGTTGAAATTCATCTTGCAAAGACAAGTTTTCAGTATTATCATCATTTATAGATCCATTTACTCTATATTCTCTTTGTCCAGCTGGTATGTCTCCGCAGAACAAAGTATAAATAAAATCTTTCCTAAACATTTCAACTCTCTCAGCATTATCACCTTTAACGCTGATCTTGTAACCAGCTGGTGTTGATTTACCAAACGGTTTTCCGTACTTGACGTGAATCACTGAACCTAACATATTCCCCGCATAACTATTATAAATTGGATGAACATGATATTCTTCCTGTTCCTCTGCCGTCAGTCTTATGTAACTCAAATTTTGTGTCATTATATTATAAACATTTTTTTTAAATCTCTAATTGATTTTTCAACTAGCAATATCAATTAAATATATAAAATGTTATATAACAATGCTGAAATTGCGAGATATAGCCCAAAAAAAGCCTTATAGAAGAATCTACAAAATAGCTACCGCTTTAGCAGGATTTCATAACAGTTATAAATTTGATAATCAAAATATTTTAGCAAATTTTAACTCTACAAATTTGTTTCATCTTCTACATCCGACTGTAACGCGAGAACTTGTAGTACATAAAAGTGTCAAATTAATAGTACAGTATCATGTTATTTTATCAAAGTTACATGCACTTCGAGAATATACAGAGGATGCCGAACCATATTTAACAACTTAAACACGAAAAATATTAGCTGGAACAAATATTTCCTCAGTTGCCTATGAAATACATCAGGAAATAAATAAAACGATTGGAGGAATTTACTGCATCAGGATCAGGTTGGAAATTTTAAATGATGAAAGAAGTTTTATTTCACACAGCAAGATATAACGTACTTCGCGGTAGTTTGTATATGGACCTGCCTCAAAAAATTAAAAACAAAAAATGTTGCATAACCGTAAAAAACTCTGAAAATAAATGTTTCCAGTGGGCTATTCTTTCTGCGACGTTTCCAGCAGAAAAAAAAAAATGCTGATCGCGTTGACAAATATATTACTCACGTATCGAAATTAAATTTTAGCGGCGTTAACTTTCCAATTGCAGAAAATCAAATACCAAACTTTGAAAAGCAAACTAATATTTCAGTTAATGTGTTTGGTCTTGACGAGCGTGAAATTGTTTATCCCAGATGCATCTCAGAAAAAGCTACACAAAACACAATAAACTTGTTATTTTATAAAGGACATTACGTTCGGATAAAAAACTTTAACGGCCTAGTTGGCAGACAATATAGCAAAAGTAAAAATAAGAAATACTTTTGTTATCATTGTTTACAAGGTTTTTCTAAGGATGAAAAACTGCAATAGCATGTTAAATACTGTGTTAATGTTCAAAAAATAACAACGCCAACAGAGAAAGAAAAAGTTTTAAAATTTAAAAATTATAATCATAAATTAAGTATTCCGTTTGTTATTTATGCTGACTTCGAGTGTTTACTTGTTCCTGTGGCAGGTGCAGAAAATGATCCAAATAAATCAAGCACCAGAAAAATACAACATGTTCCCTGTGGAGCAGCTTATAAAGTAGTTTGTTGCGCTAAAGACAATTTTTCAAGTCCAATAAAATTGTACAGGGGTAAAAATCCTGCCGTGTGGTTACTAATAAATTTAATAGATGATGTTAATAAAATCACCGACAAAATATCTAAAACAGCTCCAATAAAAACAACACCAAAACAACATCTTGATTTTTCCGAGGCAGTTAATCGTCATATCTGCGAGAAACCAGTCCTCGACCTCGATAGAGTGCGCGATCATTGTCATCTAACCGGAAAATATTGTGGAGCCGCACATAATAATTGTAATTTGAAATTTCATGCGCCTGATTTTATTCCTGTCGTTTTACACAGTTTCTGTGGTTATGATAGTCATATCATTGTCGAAGCATTTGGCGATGAGGAAATTAAATTTAAACTAAAATTAAATAATGTAAGAAAATGTATTCCAAACAATTCTGAAAAGTATATGTCAGTTACGCTTGGCAAATTACGTTTTATAGACAGCTTGCAATTTATGGCGGTGCCGCTGGATGAGCTTGTAAAAGGTTGTAGCGGTTTTGGTAATCTACGAAGTTGCTTTGGTGGGGATTATGCCTACCTGACAAAAAAGGTGTCTTTCCGTACGAGTACCTCGACGACTGGAGCAGATTTGATGAAACTTCTCTTCCTGACAAAGATAAATTTACTCGCAACTAAAAGTTGAAGGTATATTCGACAACGAGTACAAATACGCACAAGAAACTTGGAATAAATTTTTGGTTGTAAGACATTTGGTGATTATCATGATTTGTATTTGAAAACAGATGTGTTATTGTTAGCTGATGTTTTCGAAAATGTTCGTAAAGTTCGTCATGAAAATTATGGATTAGATCCGTGTTGGTATTATTCTGCGCCAGGATTGTCGTGGGATGCTCTGCTAAACACAAGTAGGATAGAATTGGATCTCTTAACTGATGTTGATATGTTTAATTTTAGTGAAAAATGGATTCGCGGCGGAATTAGCGTTGTAACCAAAAAATATGCGGTAGCTAAAAATAAATACTTAAAAAACCACGATAAAAATTTACCGTCAAATTATATTATTTTACACTAATAATTTATATGGTTATGCAATGTCAGAGCCAATACCGTTCAGTGGATTTCATTGGATAACTCCCGATCAATTTCTTAAAGAAACTGAGAAAAATCTCCCAGAAAATGTCAGTTATTTTGTTGAAGTTGATCTTGATTATCCTAGTTCGTTACATGATCTACATAACGACTATCCGTTTTGTGCAGAGTCAATGATGATCGATTGCAGTTTATTATCGCCTGAACAACAGGCAATGACAACATCAAAAAATTCGATCGTTAATAAGCTAGTTCCAAATTTACTCAGTAAACGAAATTACGTGATACATTACAAAAATTTAAACAAGCAGTCGACCACGGCTTAGTCCTTAGAAAGGTTCATCGCGTACTAAAATTTAATCAATCTCGTTGGATGGCAGATTATATTGATTTAAATACCAAACGTCGTGCTATTTCTAAGACTCACTTTGAGAAAAACTTTTTCAAGTTGATGAACAATTCAGTGTTCGGTAAGACTATGGAAAATATCAGAAAGCGAGTCAATATTGAAATTGTAAATGATGTAAATCGCAGAAATATATTAGTTAACGATGACGGTTTTGTTAGTATGAAAATATTTAATGAAAATCTTGTTGCAATACAGCGATGAAAGACAAATTTAAAGTTAAATAAACCGATTTATGTTGGTGCAGCTGTACTTGACATATCAAAATGGCTAATGTACTATTCTCACTACAACTTTGCTAAAAAGCAGTGGCCAGATTCGGAGTTGCTATTTACTGATACAGATTCATTTGTTTATAACATAAAATGTGAGGATGTTTATCAAGATATTTATGATCATAAGCAATTATTTGATTAATCAGATTGTCCAGCAAGTAGTGGATTTCATGATCCAACTAACAAGAAAGTCATCGGCAAGATGATAGATGTATTTATGTTTGTGCTAGTTAGGGAATTTGTTGCACTATGAAGTAAAATGTACGGTGTAATTTTAGATGACAATAAACTGACAAAAAAAAGCAAAAGGTATTCCTCGGGGGTATGTAAAAATGTGTATGACATTTGATGATTTTAAAGCAGCGCTAAACAATAATGTCGGCTTTATTAAAACAAATGTTATCAGAACAAATCATCACAAACTTGAAACAGATACAATTATGAAACGTGGACTAAGTAATTTTGACGACAAACGCTATTGCGAGGACGGAATTAATATGTTTGCGTTTGGACACTATATCAGTACCAGAGGTGATATATTCAATATCGTCTTTAATTAATTTTGTTAAACTTTAGAAATAATGTTCGAAAATTTAACGTTAGCCGATGGAGTTAGTAACAAAATTAAAAAAATAATTGTTAATGGCCAGCAGTTATCATCTGAATTTAATGATGAAATTTCAGGTATTTGTTTTAGTAAATTTGATAGAATTAAACTCTCGCTTATTAAATCAGATAATAGCAAATAATTTGATTATCTTGAAAAGCTACGAGATGAGCTCAAGTTAAAGTATGATAATCTTCATGATTCAATCAGTCAAGAAAAATATACCAAGATTAATATTGACTTAAATCGGTCGAAGGTTTTTGCAAAAGGTTGTAAGTATTTGTCAACAGGGTAGTAATGAGAGAGTTATTTGAATGTCATTGAAAATTAGGCGGAAAAGTTAAATTTTATTTATATAAGCACGATGATGAATTATTTCTGTTAGCTACCGTTGATGTTCTATTGATAGGAAATGAACTTCTTTTAAAAAAAAGATAACCCTCTCTCTCTTCCTTATATTTTAACGGGAAATAACTCTGTCTGTCTTCCTTGTATTTTGAGGGGAGATAACTCGTACAGTAAATTGCATAACATTAACCATTTGGTTAAAAGGAGAGAGTTTTCTTGCATTACGTGACCTTTGTGATTTTTTTTATTTGTTTGTGTGTGTGAATCAGTATAATTTGTAACAGAAAAAAATATTTTACTCCATTTAACTGATAAATGTGATGTACATTATCTTGCGTTAATTTCAGTAGGTTATATAGCTGTGCAAATTCCAGGTAAGTTATTGACTTTCAGCTATGTACACTGCGACAGCTGTTTCACAACAACATCCGGGAGATCTGTTTGCTTCATTTATGTAGTCTTTCCTCATACAAAATACATTGGATTGTATTTTATTCAACACATTTCTGAAACGTGTGTAAATTTTAGATCCATGTTGGGTTTTTAATGTAGCTTTAACAATTTTTCAGTCTGTCTACAGTGAACATCATTACATACTTCATAACAATTTCTAAAGCGTATATTTGTAAGTTGAGTCCTTAGCGCAAGTGTTAGAGTGTTGAATTATCGTACTCGAGGTCTTGAGTTATGTTCCCATGACCGGCGCATTGCCGGCGGGGGCGTTATGATGCCAGATTTCTCTAGAACAGTTGGGGGCTCTGCCCTAAGAAATTTCATGTACAGTTCCCACCATGTTAAACAACCTGGTGGGTGCTGTTTTGCACTCACTCCGCGGTTTGATGGGGGGGGGGAGTGTACACGAAATTGAAAAACTTAGATAGCTCTCCGAGTTCCTAATATTTCGTTTCGCACATTAGGAATTCGCCGGGAAGTGTGTCTATAAAAATTGGAGCCCCTGAAAAATAAACAGTAGGGTGATGTGAGCTCCTTGACCTTGTGACCTCACTGAAGGGTACCCCACACAAGGACATTCAGAAAGAGTGTTCGCCAAAAAAAAAATTCTTATGAAGTGCCTGTGGGTCATTGGAGAGGCCTTAACCATGAAGAGGCAACAATGAAAGGACTCTTAGAACCTCATGGCAAAGAATTTACTGGCAATGAAGGGACCCCGTGGAATGGTAGACAGCTGCTGTTTATTTTTTGTTTGAATTCAACATGGCTGTAAAATAATTTTATCTAACATTTATTAATATCGTTATCAAAAAGTACACCAATCATATTATCAATAAATAACATTGGATCAGTTGTCCATCCTATTATTCGCTCATCGTCTTCGTCAGCAAACAAACATATTGATCCGTACTTGCTTGATAAATGATAACTAACTTTTTTAATACAATCGCTTATTATATTAGGTTTTATACCAGTATATTTCGAAGCTGATTTATTGAATCAAATCGTTTAAAAAATCTGTTAGATGGATTAAATCCAACACTTTTTATTGGCTCTTTGAAATAATCCATATTATAAAATATTTATAATCTCTAATATAATTTTATCTAACATTGATAAATAAATTGATTAGAGTAGTAAAGGAATATAAGTGTTTCTATCTCAGAGACCCCCTTACCCCGACAAAACATGTTTTGTCAGAAAAGCCTTCATCATTTTGAGCTAGAAACGGCTGCTGAAGAAAATGTCAACATAAAAGGGCTTTGGAGGGGGAAGGGGGTCTCTGAGATAGAAACCTGATATTCCTTTACAACTTTCATGGGGTGTCGGGATACAAATGTCATTAATATATTACTTAGCAAGGCATTCATGGGGTATCGCGATAAAATATCATTATTGTATTACTTAACAAGGTATTCATGGGGTGTCTGGATACAAATATCATTATTGTCGTATTTAACAAGTGCATTCATGGGGTGTTTTCATTTAATGATCATATCAAGATTAGGAATATAATAATTCACATAAGTGTACCTTACCAAATTATTTGTTATTTTTCATTACATTAAATTATTGATTTTATATATTGCATTATGGTCATAACAATATTTATATTAATTTCGTGATAGTAGCCATTTATTAAAATTACCAAGTATATTATCTGTTCTTTATTATCATTATATGTTCTTTAAATTCTAATTTTGCAACCCATTTAAAACTCAAAACTAAAGAAAGTAAAGGTCATGTGGCAAACATTGTGATATAAGCTTTCAAATCGGTAAATAATAATAAAACATCCTGGCGTTTGCAATCCAGTGTATTAAATACACAATTCCCATAACTCTGAGTGACATACTTAATAGTAGTCTGATGTAAATATATGGCACTGCAAAATATTTCAAAATTTTCCGTCAAAATCCTCAACATCAACATCCTCAATCGTCAAAGCAGTGACCGAACTGACGCTGACTTGTGCACTCCGGGTGATTCATACCGTCTTGTCCTGAATTTTCTCCAGAATGAATGCAACTATTGAATACTTGAAATTGCAGCCTTATTCCAAGAGAATGCTGGCTTATTCAGTCCAAATTACTTGCTGATTCAGCCCAAATGCCAGGCTGATTTGGACTATGTTAAATTTTAAAAGAAAAACAAATTGAGCCACAAAATCCGGGGGGTTTTTTAGTAGTTGTATCTGTTTTCGGAAACAGTGAAAGAATTAAAAGCATGATTTTTAGATTTTACATTTACATCAAATAGTTATTAGCAAATTTCTAGTCGAAATCAGAACAAAACAGATATTAGATTAGATATCGCATTTTCATGTTTCAACCAAAATAACTTTCCAATGTTTCAATAAAAAATATAATGCTAACTTTTCATAAATCAGGCCGGTATCAATACAATCAAACAGTAACCGATAAAAATTGACCCAATATATTTATTGATTTCTCATGCAATTAGTGCTTTCTTCGCATTATATTTACAAAAAATTTATAACGAGTTATTGATTACTTAAACGACAGTATAACTTGCGTGGCTGTTATCAATAAATTGTATCCACTGTTATCGTTGAATTGTTGTCTTTGAGTAAATCTCGAACCAGTAAACCAACTTATTTCAACTTTTTAGACATATGAAAATGTTTAATTTAAAGCTCATATTAACCCATTAAATATTGATTTATGAATATATCTTTTTGTGCATTAATAAATATATAATATAATAATACTTCCATGTAACCAATCATCGCAAAGTTATTTCAATGCAGCATTATATTTTGTATCCTAGAATTGAATTAAATTCAGTATATTGCACAATGACATCAAAAGTGTTTAAATTTTAGTGGCGTTGGCCAAACGGCATTGCCTATTCATAGTCATGTAACCCCAGTATTAGTGTTTGAATTTAAATTAATTAAGGACACAGTGATCATTCAAATTAATAAGCAAACGGTAATAATTTAAGTTAAGATGGTATCGGAAAGTAAACTCAGGAGATACCTACGTAAACAGAGAAGGAAGTGCCATGAACGATTGATGGCTCTATGAAAGTCCTAGGCTAAGAAACGGATCTCCACCAGTCAGCTACTAAGTTACGTGCCTGCATTTATGGACCATGTCAAGTTTCTTAATTGCTATATTATATAAATAAAATTATTTTATATAATAATATGTTATTTTACTTTATCTTTGCTCTTGTACAGAATCCACTTTCAATAATAATACGCATACGTTTAAAAAATGTATTTTATATTCGGCTAATGAAAATCACTTACGGTGCTCATTCTTCTCGTATTTATTTAAAATAAAGAAATATTCTATAGCTATAGATGCACGCACGCACGCGTGCGCACACACGGACCCGGGGATATATCCCTGGGGCCCGGGCCCGTAAGGTGGCCCGGGCCGAACAACACTTTTTCATTTTATAAAATAAAAATTTTGTTTGAACAAGAACTAGGAGAGGCCCGGGTGTTTCTTACCCCAGGGCCCGTGATCGCTCTCTACGGCCCTGCATACATACATACATACATACATGCATGCATGCATGCATATATTTTTCATCTTTCAATAGAGTTAACATCACTCTTTCTGTTACGTTATCATTTTCTTTATTATAATTACGAGGGCCACAAGATTATCACCGAATAGGCGTATGATATTGCATTGAATTAAATCCAAAATTTGACAGGATCGCAGTTTAATTTTTTAGTGTAAATGTGTTATTTAGCACTAACAGTCTATAGTACAATGTACAGGATACATAATAATTCTAAATAAAACTAAGAGAATCGTTAACATACTCTGCCTAATATGCAGAGACCCCCCAAAAAAACAGTAATGCATGAGCCCTGATTTCACGATTTTTTTTTTCTTCAGTATTAGTAATTTTATTATTTCTGAATAAAATAAACTATTTAAATTTTGCACAAAGGTAAATTAGCTGCTTTAAAATATTTCACTACTAAATTGCCAATGCAATATAAACAGTTTTACGTTATTTCATCGTATGATATATAACAACCCCATTATCACGAGTACAAGATGGGTCTGTTTTTGTTTTGTTTTTATACCTTAAATTTATATTGGAACTACTCAAAGTACTTGGAAAACAATGAGAAATCTCGTATTTTAAACAACTGTTAATGTCACATTTAAATCCCTGACGAAACTTAGTTCACATGGTCTTAATCAGTTCAGCATTTGGTTCGAATCCGTCCGTAATTTTAGCCAGTAATGATGCCTGATACCTCATATACAGCCAAAAATGGAGAGGAAAATATGTCAAAAATTAAATGGAAGCAACATAAATTGAGAGACGCTAAAACCACTAGCAAATGAACAGCACTAAAGCAAATGTGGCTGTGAACAAATTTTAAACGCCATGATCTAATCTATGATGATTGGATCATCCGGGCACTTCATTACATCCGGGGCACTTCACAGCTAGCGAATTCGATCACCTGTGAAAGAAATATTTACCATTTGGAGAGAAGAAAAAAACACAACAACAAAGGAATAAATGACAAGAAGTATATAGCAAAAAAAAAGAAATTACACGCAGTACATTAAAGAAACATCATTCAGACGTAAAATGGGCGATGAATCATATTCCTGTGATTTTAAAATGGAATCGCTCACAAATGAATACAGTAGTAAAGAGAGGTACAAATGTGAAGTTTGTAATAAGTATTTTAGTTCAAACTCTCATGTTAAGAGACACATGAAGATACACACGGGTGAGAAACCATACACATGCCAGATCTGTGGTAAATCGTTCAGCGGACACTCGTTTATGAAAAATCACATGATGGTACACTCTGGTGAGAAACCATTTAAATGTGAAATTTGCGGGAAATTGTTTAACCAACCCTCAAACTTGACAAGACATATTAGGATACACACTGGCGAGAAACCTTACAAATGTGAAATCTGTGGAAGGTCGTTTAGCCAGCCCTCTTCTTTGACAACACACATGAGGGTACATACTGGTGTCAAACCTTATCAGTGTGAAATATGTGGGAAATTCTTTAGCAAGACTTCAAATTTTGCAACACACTCCAGGATACATTCTGGTTATAAACCTTTCAAATGTGAAGTCTGTGAAAAAATGTTCATCACATCCTCTGATTTGACAAGACACTCGAGGACACACACTGGTGATAAACCATACAAATGTGAATTGTGCGGAAAATTGTTTACCCAAAGCTTTAGTTTGACAGTACATTCAAGGATTCACACAGGTGACAAACCATTCAGGTGTGAAATATGTGGGAAATCATTTGACCAGACATCTGCTTTGACAAAACACATGATGATACATACTGGTGACAAACCATTCAAATGTGAAATTTGTGGGAAGTCTTTTAGTCAGACCTCTAATTTAACAACTCACAGGAGAACACATACTGGTGACAAACCATACAAATGTGACATATGCGGAAAGTCCTTTAGCCAATTGTCTCATTTGGCAATACATATGAGGAAACATACTGGTGATAAACCATTTAAATTTGAAAAACCATACAAATGTGAAATTTGCGGGAAATCATTTAGCCAGACCTGTAATTTAACTATACACTTAAGGACACATACTGGTGACAAACCATACAAATGTGAAATATGTGCAAAAGCATTTAGCCAGGCTGCTAATTTGACAGTACATATGAGAATACATACAGGTATCAAACCATACAAATGTGAAATTTGTGGAAAATCATTTAGTCACATTTCTAATTTAACAATACACACGAGGACACATACAGGTGACAAGCCTTATTTATGTGAAATATGTGGAAGATCATTTAGCCAGACTGCCAATTTGACAATGCACATGAAAATACATTCAGGTGGTAAGTCATTAAAATGTGATGTAAAGCCATACAAATGTGAAATATGTGGCAAATTGTTTACTGTGGATTCAAATTTCATAAGACATATGGGAAAACATACTGCTGACATGACTAAACAATCTGATATGAAACTAGGGAAAGTTATTGAGAAAACCTCAAATTTGACAACACACTTAAGGATTTGCACTAAAGCCAAACAACTCAAGTGTGAAATGTGTGGGAAAAAATTCAGGAAATCCTCTCATTTAACAAAGCACGTAAGGAAACACATATGAATATGTGCAGAATTTTGCTAACCAGATTTCTGACTGTCTAACATGCTGTTGACAACTCTTGACAGCTATGCTTTGATTAAACATTGCTGAACATTTCATACCAAATCCAGCTTATGCCCAAGTCGTTTCAAATCCAAATATTTTTAGTTACAACATTATGTGTCCCATCATTAGAATTACTCTCCAGTTCATGCTGAAGACATTTTACACTTGAGCGAAGTTTTTCATTTCTATATTTGCTCTAACCATTTCTTTTAAAATTTCTCTTACGAAGAGTAAAATTAAATTTAAAAACCATAGCATGGGTGTCAACCCCTTGAGATGAAAACCTGTACGTCAGACCAATAAAAACCTTACAAAGACCAAAATAACCTTACATGATAAAATGTATTCATACATTATATAAGATATACAGTTTTAAAAGAACAAATGCTATACACGAAGTATTTTTACACGTATTTACATAATTATTTACATTTCAGAAATTTTATTTAATTCTTTTTACTTATAACACTATCATCTTCCTGCATTGGCTGAACAAAGAAGCTTTCGATGGATGCTCCCTTCTTCATTTGAAAATTTCTTTCATGCAGTTTTATCTTGAAGTGTTCTTCCAGATCATATATGCCAGACGCCACCACTTTAATGTCTTTCCTGCATATTTTACAAAAAACATGGGAAGATCCTAACTTGGATACATCTACAGTGCCAGGGAAGACTTTAATCGAATCAGCCTGAAACTTGCCATGACCTTGGTCAGTGTCTTCAAGCTTGCGTTTCTTTGAGTTAGGCTCAGCCATTTGATGGATAGAATATTTCAACTAGACGAAAGAAATAGAAGAAAAAAAATAATAATTTAAAAAATTAGATTTGACATGTGATAGCGGAAGATCTCCCAATTACAAATGTGTTACAAATTTATGTTTTCCCCCATAAAGTCAAAGATATTACGCCAGGAGCTATCCAAAAATTGAAATCTAAAAATAAAAAAAAATGGACAAAGTAGCAGTCCAGAAGTTTATACCTCATAAGCTGTTGATCGTTTCTACTAAAATTGCGTATCTGGGGTTTGAAAAGTTGTAAATTTGCTATATGGTGTGCCGATTTTGGTCAAAAACTTGATATGAATTGGCAGTGTTATATATTTTCAAGCCACGAGAATGACATCACTCAGTATCTGTACTACTTCCATCATTATGGCAATGCATCTTCCTGTTTGCATTATGTATCTGACAAACTTAATTCAAAACTATGACAGCAAGATAAAATGTGAGTGCTAAATTTATTTTTAATTAATATATTGTTATAAATTTTAATAAATCACCTTTATCTCCACACAGAAATGTCGGACAAATTACGGTTACACCAACGTGACTGCCACATTATTCAGAGTATGAAAATTGATGTAAACTTTATGCATTTGATAGTAATAAGTATAGATAATAAAATAATGTATAAAATAAGAAAACATACTTACTACACAGGTAGTTAGTCAATATTAGAAATCCAAGTGAGCATCAGAGCGATAAACGACAAGATCTTCACACGCACAGGAGTTGAACTATGAAATGAAACTAGTTTCATTATCAAAGGAAAAGCACGGTTTTGAGTATAATTTGATTGGTTGTTTCAGGCCACCCTGATCTGGTGGAATTCTTGTTCTAAAAAAAAATTGCCCAGAGTCCCGGATGCACACAAAACATAAATTGTTTTTTTTTTTAAAAAAACGAAAAAATTTGTACAAAAAATTCGTACAAAATGGTTGTATGGCCGTACAATGATGAAAATGGAAAAAAAACATACAAATTACGGGTAAACCGTACAAGTTGAGACCTATGCCATAGTGAGGCCTTAGACTAGAATCTACAAACAGCATATAGTCGTCTTTCATCAAACTTAAAGCACTACAGACTTCTGTATAGTTGACCATTGGGTAACTAACAAAGATATCCATCCATTATCATTTAATTAAATGATACAAGAGTGTACACAAAAAGTGGACATTTCCAATGTTTTCTCCTGCTTTCCAAGAAATTGGACTCTTAATATCCCCTGGCTCAGGTGTATGGAGCTCTTGATACATTCTGCTGACCATACCTGTTATTTTGTTATTACTTATTATATGTTTATTACATCAACACAGATATGAACTTGTACATATAATTCTTGCAATTGCTGCAGTAGATTTATAGACGCAGTTTAATATTAGCATGATCAAGTTGGAAATACTTCAATTCTCCACAGTTTGCTCCCTTACAGCTTTATCCAAGCATGAAGCAATATTGATTAGGAAAAAGATTTTTATTTAGCCTAGGTGATAAAATCATGCATCTTGTTGACTTGGTGGATATGCCATATAATCGTGACAGTGGGCACAAGATAGCCGGTGATAAACCTAACTAATTTTACTGTGAATAAAGGTGCAATGCACTTGATAGAGGAAAAAATCCATTACCATTGCAGAAAAATATGCATTTAACAGGCATCATTGCTAACAGTTATTCAGGAGAAGAAGAACCTAAAGTTGTGAACAAAAATATTTAACTACTCAGGATGAGGAAAAAAAAAAAAGTATTTATGTTCCTGATGCACGGCTTATTAGTCAGTACTGGAATGAATTTAAACTCCATGCAGAAATTAAGGAAATCCCTGTGAAATGTTTCAGTTGTTGATTTTTGATAAGGAGGGTTGCAAGCAGTAATGACATTTTGTTTTTTATTGTATTACTTAAGGAACTGTGATCTTCAAAGTGCCATTCACCTGAGACCTATGGTTTGTTTTGACCGATTGGTTGGTGATTTATTATGTTTAGATTATACTCTATTCAAACACAGGATGATGCCAAAGAAAAAAGGTTGGAATCGGAATAAAATTGATCTTGAAATGCTCCTTTGTGAAGATAATAAAAAACCAAAGTATGATATCAATTGGGGAAATTTTGACCTGTATATGAAAGATTATAAAACTAGATAGACTTAATTCATTATATGTTATAAAAAATATGCCATAATAAAAATCATTGATAATTATTTATTCTATACTTGGTGTGAATTATAGAAACTTATTGGCAAAATAAGTTTCAAATTTTTCATTCCTTTATTTTAACATGTGAAAAAATATATCTTTATACTTCCACATGTGAAAAATATATCCTTATATTATCAGGTGTGAAAATATAAGATTTCCCCCATCATGCCATGTGACTGCAGAAGTTGTACCTGCAGCAACAAAAATGAGTACTTTCTGAGCTAGTACAAATAAATAGAGACTGCCGCACATTTCAGACATGGAAATTAATCTGATAAAGAAATTTGACCCGATACCATTCACGTTTCTGTGAAGTTATTTCCCCTTTCTACCTTGACAACAATGACAAACACTGTGATACATTGCTGAATTGGACCTGCATTGTTCTCAGAGTGGGTCAAATAGTTTACAGAATGACAAAAATGTAATTTACTGCAACAGTTTAGGTCATCATAATCCTACCGCCTTCTTAAGTCGTGTATATTTATATGATCAGGTTATGAAAGTGAAGTGAACTTACAAAAGGGGTGGGGTGAGCATGTTGTACCGAAGAGTGAGTGTAATCATCTAAACTTTTATTCTGGAGCAAATTTTGTATACAATAAAATTAAACCATCTCTGATCTTCTTCGCCACTCGTTAAAATATCATGTTTTTGATGAAAATATATCTGGTATTAACACCAGAAAAGAAAATATTCTCAAAATATTTTTTCTAGGATTATTCAGGAAAATAAAGCACGCGTACTAAAGTGCAAGTTTTTTAATAAAACATTGCTTTACTACTTCATTAATAAAGGGAAATAAATAGTTTGTACCTGTGCATTAAAAGGGTATAGTGGTTAATTCTGAATAAGAAAGGAATTACATCATAATTCACCATGAAAATGGTGCTGACCTGAGGTCCAGTATGGCTGCCACAGTGGCCATCTTGAAAGCATTGTTATCACTACTCCTCCTGATTGGAATGATATACTGACACGGTGTTTTCACTCAAAGACTTTTTATAATGTCTTGTTAATCCTAAGTGAAAATGATGTTGATCTGTTTGCTAATACAGGACTAGAGAGGCCAGTATGAAAATCTTTTCTTCTGAATGGATGGTCATATGAGCATAGGGTTGTCACTAAAAGACTTTCTTTACTTCTTTCATTGATCCTAAATTAAAATGGTGCTGATCTTAAGTCCAATATGTGACTATCATGAAAATCTTGTTTCTGCTGCTCTTCTTAAATAGAAAGTCATGCTGACAAGAGATTTTCATCTGTAGAGTTCACATGGTGTGTAGTTGGTCCTAAATGAAAATATTCTACCCTCAGTATGACCACCATGGACTATCTTGAAGAATATTGCTATCTCTACTCTTCCCATATGGATATCAACATGTGGTTTTCACCTATTGATTTCTTATGATACCTAGTTGGTCCTAAATGAAAATATTGTACCCTCAGTATGAACACCATGGACAATCTTGAAGAATATTGTTATCTCTACTCTTCCCATATGGGTATCAATATGTGGTTTTCACCTATAGATTTCTTGTGATACCTAGTTGGTCCTAAATGAAAATAGTGCCAATATGGCTGTCATGAAAATCATGTGTTCATTACTTCCCATGAACGAGTGATAATTATGATACAGGGTTTTCACCAGACATTTTTGAGTGATGCCTACTTATTCTGAAATGAAAATGGTTCCTATCTGACTCCCATTATGTCCACCACAACAGATAATTTGAAAATATTATTGCTGAAGAATTGTTTCAGTGCTCAGCAGTTAAAAGGAAGAAATGGTCTCATCTTGAATTCCTCAATTTTTTTTTTTCACCCAGTAGAGACCCAGTACCTTCAAGGGACTCTTGTTTTTTTAAACATTATTTTTCTCATTATATCTCAACCAATGCATCCCTGGGGTGATAATTTAGGACTGCTGAAAATTTCTTTATGACCACCCATTCCATCTGTTCATTTTGCAAGGGCTAACAGTAATTGGATAAAAGAGAAAATAAGATCCTAGCAAAATTATATGAGCCAGCTTCTCAGAAATAAATAAGAAATGAGAACAGGTTAAAATGTGAAATATTGCACTACACCAGCCATGTAGTAAATTTTATGCAACTGCAAGATGCCATGATTATTTGATAATTACTTTTCAAGTATTAGAAATTTTGATACAATAGATGCTAGTGTTTTTGTATTGCTTGTATCTGATATGGTTATATACATTGATTTGTGTGTATGCATGCCAACTAAAGAAGTGTGTTTTCGTCAGGTAAACTTCATCTGTCGGCTTAGATGCTTATGAATTCTGAATAAAGGATAGATAATGTAATGTACTTCATGTTGTGCTTTAAAGAGCCAATCAGGAAATATACAATTATCACCCTTTTGCCCCACTCATGGTCATCCCAATATTAAATACTTTTGGACTTTCCAAAATTTTTTAACCTCTACCTTCACTGCAGTCAAAACAGATGATGAATTATCTACCAGTTTCAAAAATCCTTATCACTCCCTGGTCATAACACTGACAACAGAGCATACTAATACATGAACAGTAAAGCAAATAAAAAGAATAACACCACTAAACTTTCCGGACTTTTATTAGTTTGGGCCATAACTTTTAGAAATGATACCCAGGACTTCCAATAATTAGGGTCATAAGTTTTAGAAATGATGCCCAGGGAGTCCAGGAAATCCTGATTAGGAAATTTGTGGAAACCCTGGGAGAGTTGGAATGCTTCATTTAATAAGAAAAAATACAAATTGCTTTTGACAGGACTGGATCACAATTAAAGATTCCTTAGCTTGAGTTTTAATTTAGCAGGCATCCATGTCAGTTTTGAAGTGAACAGAAAATGTGTCTTGTATTGTGAAAAACAAAATGAACAATGTGTATCATAATTTGCATCAGTATTTGATAAATATAACCAAGCTACAACAACAGTTACATAACCTCGCTAAACTTATCGTGTAAACTGTAAGCACAATGCTGTATGTATGAGGACAATCACTACACTTCGTGTGTAAATCATAAGCACAATGCTGTATGTATGAGGACAATCACTACACTGTATGTGTAAACCATAAGCACAATGTTGTATGTATGGGGACAATGACTACACTTCATGTATAAACCATAAGCACAATGTTGTATGTATGGGGACAATGACTACACTTCATGTATAAACCATAAGTACAATGTTGTATGTATGGGGACAATGACTACTCTTCATGTGTAAACCATAAGCACAATGTTGTATATATGAGGACAATTACTACACTTATGTGTAAACCACACTGGTTTGTGAACTTTATACTGTTTTGTAGACATGGATCTTGGTGGGGCGAGTTACCAGGTAGGTAGCCTGTAAGGGAATAGTGGCTGTAAATAGACAAGAGCACTGTTACTGCATATCTTGTTCATTAATTTAGCTTTTCTCAGATGCATTCAGCTTTTAAAAAGGGAATATTTTAAAGTTCCCAGCTAAGTTTTACTTTTTTCTGTTTTATTAATATTAGCCCAAAAACTTTTTCAAGACATGCTAGCTTTGCAATACTTTTTTGATTTGAATTATCCCATGTTGTAATACAGAAATCTAAATAAGGTTGTATCACTTGAATTACCCCATATTGTAGTACAATGATCTAAATAGGGTCGTATGATTTGAATTACCCCATATTGAAGTATGGTAATCTAAACACAGTTGCATCACTTGAATTACCCCATATTGTAGTACAGTAATCTAAATAGGGTTGTATCATTTGAATTATCCTATGTTGTAGTACAGTAATCTAAATAGGGTTATCATTTGAATTACCCCCATATTGTGGTACAGTAATCTAAATAGGGATGTATCACTTGAAATACTCCATACTGTGGTACAGTAATCTAGGGTTATATCACTTGAAATACTCCATATTGTGGTACAGTAATCTAACTAGGGTTGTATGATTTGAATTACCCCATATTGTTGGTCAGTAATCTAAATAGGGTTGTATCATTTAAATTGCCCCATATTGTGAGTACAGTAATCTTAATAGGGCTGTATAATTTGAATTACCCCATATTGTAGTACAGTAATCTAAATAGGGTTGTATCATTTGAATTATCTCATATTGTAGTACAGTAATATAAATAGGGTTGTACCATTTAAATCACACCATATTGTAATACAGTAATCTAAATAGGGTTGTATGTAACTGCTATCAAATAGTTTCCTGTGTCATTCTGGGAGAAAATGTCTTATCCAGCTATGAAGCCATAAACTTGAATTTTTAATGATATATTTTATATGTTCAGTCCATGACAGATTATTATCTATAAAACACCAAGTACTCTATCACTACAGACCATCTGCAAATTTATCTCCTTCCATGTTAGACATACGATAATTCATCACTATCAAGATATACTGGGTTTTTTTTGCTGTGTTAAGACAAAGAATATTCTAGTTTTACTAGTACAGTATTAACTACCATGTCATTGCTTGTGCACCATTTGTCCAGTTTGTAAAGAAATCACCAGTTCATGCTTTGTGAATGTCTGATAATGCTTGTTATCTGCTTTGAGATGTCTGGATGAAATTGAGGTCCTGCAGTAAAAGTGGTAGGTCATTAATAAATAATATAAATAGTAAAGGACATAGATTTGAGCCTTATGGGACTCCATGTCTAATTGTACCAGGTACAGAGAGAACATCATTTGTATACACACATTGTGTTTTCATTCGTATGTGAAGTAAACCATTTAGTTGTGCTGTCATTATACTGGTATATTTTCAGTCTGCTCACAAGAATGCCATGGTCCACCATGTCAAAAGCCTTCCTGAAATCTATTTATACTGCTGTTTAAATTGTCATGCTCTTTGTTCTTGCTGTTTATATATTGTACTTCGCTTTTATCCAGAGAAGTGTGTTCATTGACGTGATATTTAATTGAATAATGTTTTGAGCTGTTTTCCAATTGTTGAAGTATTCATTATATCCTTTTCATGTAAGGACCACTTTTACATTCCTTCATTTTGTCATCAGAATCTGTTAAACTTTTTGTATGTCATTTTTATAATGTTATCTCTTGTTGCAAAATATATATGTATTCTCTTTATCCACAGCCATAATGTCTTGCCATTAATAAAAAGAAGGGTTATCTTAAATTGCTTGATTTCAGATATTTCCTTGGTAAAGTTATGAAGGTGGTCTTTAACAGAGATTATTTTGTATTTTAAAAATTCTGTGTTACAGACTTGGGATTCAGAAGTTCCAAATCTATGATCATTTGTCAGGTGACTCGGGGAGATCTATATTTTTGATCAGTTTTTTTTTTCCTTGCCTGCTTCAAACAGAGCCAGATCTATTGCTCTATGATGGGAGTTAATGTATCCCCAACTTTTGTAAAACACCAACTTAATTTCTGGTTTCATTTTGAGTGGTGTGCTTCCACATTTAAGTATTTAAAACCTGCTAAACCTCTTGAATAAAGATGCATTTTTCAGAGCAAGTTAGAAATGATGTTCTTTAATTTTTTGAGCAGATATTTCGCTTTGCTGTTGTAAAGTTATTTTCCTTAATCAAGTTGTGTTATTATCTTGCCTTCACTTTTCCTGGCCCTAGTCCCCAGTCCAAGGTATATTACATCCTCCAATTTCAGCAAAAGCCCAGTCTGATTTCTTTGTCATGTTGATTGATCTCCTCTGTATATTAGAAAGAGTACAATCAATAAAACACAGAATACAGCAAAAATTGAAAGTAGACAACCACAATGGCACTTGATTCTATCAGTCAAAAGGGGGAAACTAATGATAACACCATCCCCAACTCCCAACTGGAGGGTGTTAACATTTGTTTCCCCCTTTAGACTGATAGAATCAAGTGCCACTGCCAGTGCACAAC
>JAECUM010037366.1:0-47500 GCA_016617855.1 Megalonaias nervosa
TACCTAAAAAGATAACATGAGTAAAATACAAAATCTAATATCCTTAAATCTTTTAAAAACTCAAAGACCTCTCAGTTGAAATGGCATCCAGAGACATATCACGTGACAAAAAAAGGTTGCCCTATTAGTCTGCTCTTACATGCAGGAAGGCGCATATGCCTATTGTACATCTTAGAGCCCGCAGGGGACTCACACCTAGAAATTTAAAGAGTTCTTAACCTCAGAAATTATTTACTAATTTACTATAAATTTTGCTCCCGTTTCCGGTAGGTCTTTTGTTAACCTTTTACCTGACTTAGATAGGTCAAAAGAAAACAGGAAGTGTTTCCGCTAACCCGTCGTGGTGGGTAATAATAAGTGTATATAAATAGAGGTAAATGAGACCGTGTGGAGTTCTCCTCGAGCATGTATGTGAAACACAACAAATTTTTATTGCGAAATACAACACTCCTACACGGAAAGTTTATGAACAAGGAGATAAATCTTACGACGTGAGTAGGAGTTTTAAAAGCAAGGAAACTTCGTTATTACTTTTAAAAAAGCAATTTTATATTGACTGTTACTTATCACTTGCATTAGAAGTTTGTTTCCTATGTATGCTGTGATAATAAACTTCACAAAATAGCGAATTATGTTCGTTTGTATGTTTTTATTTAAGAACAGCTCATGAAAAACAAATATTCGATAGTACTTGGACCCTCTGAATTAATGTACATTTTCTATTTCATAAACTCTAATCGAAATGAATGCTAAAGGTCATATATTGTTTATTACATAGTGTATTTTTATTTCAGACTTTCCACTTTAGGAACAGACAGTTTTACTGATTACGAACTCAAGAACTCCGAAGGATACGTAGTTGGACACAAATTGTTGAACTCTCCTGTTGACGGGTATCACAGCGTCCTTTTCCTTTTAATGAACTGCATCCATTTTTGAGTAATGAATTCAAGGCAGACAATCCAAAACGATACCTGCAGCAAGCCGTGTAAGTATAATTACTTATGATTATAATATGTTACAGATGCTGCACAAAGATCAAGAATTTACGTGTAGCATTATGTGCAGCTTGGACGAAATCCACTGAGTTTACTTAAAATTCAGAGTGTCAAAATTTATATAGGTCAAGGTTATAAAACTTAAGTTTAGTTTGACTAATCACAACCGAACTTTTGAATTATAGACTCAAACATTTGATTGCGAAACTGGGGTCTGGTGGGTTATCGAAAAGGGTCCCTGGATACACGTTCGAAATCTTTTGACTCATATTAAAACAAGTATAATGTTCCGTGTTTGTTTGACATTCGTTAACACACACACACACACACACACACACACACACACACACACACACAGAGGGCTTTAGTTTTTACATTAGTATCTGCTGTCTACTTCTTTAGACAAGGGAGTGTTTAATGGCACAGATGTGTTAATGCGTAATGTTTTACAACTTACGACAAACGACTTTTCCTTCATTTAACAGCAAGGTACAAGACGGGCTTTTTACTAATAATTTTCCCAACAATGGGTCTTGAAACAAAAAATTAATGATCTTCGGATGTAAAATAATCTACCACACACTTCTGTGAAAGCCGGGACATTGCAAATCTAATGATATTATTTGAGAGAGAGAGAGAGAGAGCAAATGAAAATAAATTGCACCAAAGCAAGATTACTCAGAACTAGGATAGGTGTCCTTCAGACCGTGGGACTAATAAATTTATGTTGTAGATCGCTACCATACCTAGCTAATTATCTTTCAGACCGTGGGACGGACAACTGTATATTTTATATCGCTTTCCAAAATAGACAGTTCTCTATTAGACTGTGGAACTAACTCATTTATGTTGTAGATCGCTACTCAACATAGCTGTGCATTTTAAGACTGAGGGATATGAGGCGCCGTAGCGGACAAAAGCTGGTCCAATGAGAAAGTTGCAGTTGCGATTTCGATGTCGTATATCGAGAAATCCAATATCACGTGTTGGATCAAATTGCATGTCCTTAAAGTTCCATTTTCTAGATCGAGATTTTAGATTTTATATGTTGAATTATACAGTGGTGGTTAAAAGTTCTATTTCCTATGCAGACGTTTACAGTGTATATTTTGAACTACACAGCGGTGGTTGAAATTTCATTATCATACGTCGAGAATCTCTAATTCACGCATTGTATGCAACTGTTTGTGATGAAAGTTCCATTTCATATGGCGAGTATTTAGATTTCATCTGATGAATTTCACAGCAACGAGAAACAGCCTTCTTGTTTAAAAATAACGCGGTCCGTTCACGAGAGCGACCTCTAGCGAAAATATTCATAGTAATTCTCGACATGTGAATGGTAACTTTCAAACTGTAAATGCATGAAATTTAATGGCGCCTCATAATTGAATACACGAATGATGTATCTTAATACTTGATATTATTTTGAATTGTTCAAGTGGACATTGTGTAATGCTACTTTTAACACCAACACATCATCTCACCACATAAAAATAACAATTCTGACAGGCACAATAAAATGTCCAATCACCGCTGTGTAATTCAACAGATACAATCTAAAAATTCAACATACGAAATGGAACTTTCAGCACAATCAATGTGATTCAACGTGTATAATCGAAACTCTCAACATATGACATTAAAATTTAAACAACCGCTGTGTAATTCAGAAGATACAATCTAATAACTCGACATTGGATATCAAATTTTCAACCAGTGCTGTGTAATTCAACAGATGAAATCTAAATACTCAACATATGAAATGGAACTTTCAACATAAACTCTTTGAACCAATACGTAAATTAGGAATTCTCGACGTATGACAATGAAATTTCAACCACCGCCGTGT
This sequence comes from Megalonaias nervosa, assembly GCA_016617855.1. NCBI lineage: Eukaryota > Metazoa > Mollusca > Bivalvia > Unionida > Unionidae > Megalonaias > Megalonaias nervosa. Next base: position 2,851 of record JAECUM010037366.1, read on the forward strand.
AATTCAAGCGACACAATCTAAAACCTCGACATAGAAAATATAACTTTCAACCAGTACTGTTTAATTCAACAGATACAATCTAAAATCTCGACCTAGGAAATGGAACTTTAAGGACAAGCATTTTTGATACAACACGTGAAATTGGAATTCTGAACATATGACATTGAAATTTCAACTGCAACGTTCTGATTGGACCAGCTTTTGTCCGCTACGGCGCCTCATAGAGGGACAAACATATTTATGCTGTAGATCGCCACCGGGCATAGCCAGATATTTATCAGACTGTGGGTCGTACATATTTATGTTGTAGATCGCTACACAACATAGTTAACGTTTTACTTAAATGACCTTGCGAAACCCAAGATGCTATATGTGACCGGCATTGAAGGAAATGGTTCTTCTCGACTTTTAAGGTTCGCCGCGACACCGGAAACATCAAATTCCTTTTCATATGATTTGTTTACTAAACAATTCTCTGAATCTTCAGTCTTACTGGTTTCCGTTGCCTTTATAACTGTCATAAAAGCGAGATTGCCCCTTGTTAAACACCCATTGATAAAATTCAGTTTTCGTTGAATATACAAAACTGCGAGGAAAGGAAAGAGTTCAATACCCGATGAGGCGTAAGGCAAGTATTGTTGGATGCGGAAAAATGACTACCAGCAAGCTACCTACCTTTCATGACCAAAACACAGAAACACACAGACACACACATACACAGACACACACATTTGTACCGCTTCAGATTCATACATATGACATCCATCTGAAGGCTTTATAGATAGATTCATACATTTGACACACATTTTAAGGTTGTATAGTTAGATTCATACTTTTAAAACATTGTAAGGTTATATAATTAGATTCATATATTTGACACATGCATTTTAATGCGGTATAGTTAGATTCATATCTTTGACACACATTCTAAGGCAGTATTGTTAGAGTCATACAGCTGACACATACATTTTAATGCTGTATAGCTAAATTCATACAGTTGACACATACATTCTAAGGCAGTATAGTTAGATTCATACAGTTAACACATACATTTTAAGGCTGTATGGCTAGATTCACACAGCTGACACATACATTTTAAGGCTGTATAGCTAGATTCACCCAGTTGACACATACATTTTGAGGCTGTACAGCTGGTCATATATTTGACATACATTTTAAAGCTGTTTAGTTAGAGTCACACAGTTGACACACATCTTAAGGCTGTACAGCTAGATTCACATAGCTGACACGTACATTTTAAAGCTGTACAGCTAGATTCACACAGTTGATACATACATGTTAAGGCTGTATAGCTAGATTCGCACAGCTGACACATACATTTTAAGGCTGTATAGCTAAATTCATACAGTCGACACATACATTTTAAGGCTGTATAGCTCGAGTCACACAGCTGGCACACATTTTAAGGCGGTACAGCTAGATTCACACAGTTGACACATAATTTTACGGCTGTATAGCTAGATTCATACAGTTGTCACGTACATTTTAAGGCTGTATAGCTAGAATCATACAGCTGACACATACATTTTATGCCTACTTACTTGGAGCATACGTCCTGACGTTTAACAGCCTGACTTTATTTACTTGGTGTCTTTACTTACCTGGAGTATACTTCCTAACATTTAATAGGTTTAACTCCACCTGCATTATTTATAATTTAGTAGTCAAAAAGGAAATAAAAATAAAAGTAGAATCCTACTGTCATATATTTCCAAATTCGACTATATTTAACCACTGTATTTCGATGTCATTATAGTCATCTAAGATCAAAATTGCAGCATTAAATAAGAACCAAGAATTATAGCGTCTACATAAAATGGCAGAGCAACTTTTGGCAGGATTAAAATGGCTTCAAACTGGTCAGCACATAACTTAGAACAGGAGTTACTCTCCCTGCTCAGGACGGAAAAGATGTTTCATTGTCCTTAATTATCTGCACGTGAAAATTGCACACAGCACTGGGTCATTAGAGTGTCTGGAATTGAATGTGTTGTTATTATTACCTGATCGTAATTATATCAAATTATATTTTTCACTCATTTGTACGACAACTGACACTTGTGGTTGACGCGTAAGACTTAATGTAACTTTAAGTGACTGCTTAAAAAGGCTTATGCTAAAATAATGCTACACAGACCGCATTAATTTCATGTGTACGGATTTTAAATGAAAGTTTTAAATACGCCAGAAGCTGAATATTCAAAGTTTGATGTTGTTGTTTTGGGGCTTAACGAGATTTTTCAGCGTAAGATAGTCTATTAATAGCGGCCAATATAACTGGTGGAGGAAGAGCCCGGGAAAATCCCGGTAAGAACCATTGGCCCACGGCAAGCTACTGGCAAGAATTCTCACATACCCATCATTGGCCGAGCCTGATACTCGAACCGATGCGGACAGAGGTGAGATGGCAGTGATAGGTAAATGCGAGTGCTTTAGACTACTTGGACACCTGGTGCCCCCCTTTGAAAGATTGAGAAAAGTAAACACTGAGATTATTCTTCTGATCTGACCTTCAGTGCCATAATAAAAGAATAAAAGGAGCACTATAGGGTACGGATAGGTATTGAGAGAGAGAGAGAGAGAGAGAGAGAGAGAGAGAGAGAGAGAGAGAGAGAGAGGGTGGTGGAGATGAAACCACTTGACTAAGGGATCTAAATTTGGGTGGTTAGCTTTTACTTCTTATTTTATTTTTTGGAACAGCTTATTTTTTTCCTTTGACTTTAATTGTCAGCAGAAGAGACTTTAGACGAATAACTCCACGGAATAATGCGCCGCAAGATGAAGAAGACTAATTTGTGTTAAGTTTGGTTATGCGTGTCAGAAACACGTGTTTAATTAAGGAATGTAAATACACATTACAAAAGCAGTACTTGGATCTTCGTATAAATAGTTTGATCTTAGGATTATAGATCCATAATGTAGTGCAATGGGGCAAAACAGGAGCAGAGGGGAATATGGACCTGTTGTAAAGCTATAGCAGACTGGATGGAACGGAGGGGGTGGGGAGGGATGCAACTCCATTTTCTGGCATGATATTAGTCTAGTCACTCTGTTTTGTAAGTATTTTTCAAACCTGACGGTGCATTAAGAGGTGTCATTTTTATTCATTTAGGTTCTTACTGCATCCTCTCAGATTTATCGCCTCTAATTTATGATCTAATTAAACCTTGAGGGCAGCGCCTTGACGTGGATTTGTTTGCATAAGAATCAACACTTAACAGTCAGCATGTTTCGTGGAGTGTCCTTTATCTACCGGTAGCTTAGGACTAGTACACGAATAGATACAGCGAATTGAGATTAGTGTACCATAGTGTACCATTATAACCGTTAAACTATATTCTAATTATACCTCGAGGATAGAGCCCTGGCACGGATTTGTTTGCATACATACGGTCAGCCTGGGTTATAAAACAAATAACTGGAATACAATTTCGAATAGGAAGTAGTATAGGATTGGGTGGTACATTTTGGGGCACACCTCTATCCATATTTATATAGTATATTACATGGGGGTGGATGGCGAACTGTGACTAATTATAAGCCAAAATAATTATTTGATAAAGATGCATAAAATATCAGAAAATCCTCATTAAAATGGTTACATATTGAGATGAGTACCACACACTAGTACCAAGGCAGATTGTGACAATACAATCGACTTCCTGTTCTTACTTGAATACTTCAAATCCACAAGGGCGACGTTCAATTTCAACCAGTCATCACTTCCGAAGTAAACTTTTATTCGGGCTGTAGTTGAACTTGCACAAGATAAAACATCTAAATTAAAAGTGACGTAATCCTGGCGTGACATTAACGAAACGAATGCCATTCCAAACGCACGTTATAGGTAGTGAACTGTTTTCATTTTCCGACTTCAGTTTGATTAAATTAAGTTATTCGTTTCCAATATATTTTTGCCACATGACGCTCTTACTTCAGCGACAAGCCGCGCTATTGTCTCATAAAAGCGTACGATGATAGTTTTTGATGAGGTCTGACTTTCGCAGTCAGAAAGTAAACTAATCACGTTGGTGTATTTTACTACTGCTACTACTGCTGCTGCTTCTACTACTACTACTACTACTTTCTTTATAGGACTAAATTTAGATCGACATTGTTTCTAACCTTGGTGCAATAGGGTCAAGTTTCACACTATTAACCTCACAAGAATATGTTTTATTTAAGACTAAATTCAAGTCTATGTTACTTTGCAAGACGTTGTCATAGTTCTTACTTATATTTTCTGTATTTATCTTTTCCGTTTTGTTGGGGTGGGGTAAGAGATTCCCCTTCATTCTATTTCTTCTAATGTATACATCAAAATGTATGAGTTTAACAGAAACAGGAAACAGTATTGTTAACAAAGGCTCTACCCTTCTTATTATTCCTTAATTTCAACTTGAATTGCCCGTGGGATAACTGAGGATTCAGTTCGTTTTAAGCATTGTTTTTCAAACCCAAGAGTATACAAGTTGAGGGATAGGATTACTAATATTGACCACCATATTGACTTTAAGAGAGATAATAGATCACTCCGCCTACCGAATCACGTGACATGACCTGATTGTCTGCAACAAACATTTAGTATTTACTATTGGCAAATAAATAACTTTCATTTTCAGTGAGATATTTTCATTTTCAGTGATATATTTATTAAAAATGATTTTTATTCTTCATGCAAAATGTAAAATTAAAATTACCAAGTTGCTTAAATTATACTCCAGTAGACAATAGTTATATTTGTATTTCAAGTTCGTATCGTAAGAACGTACCCGGCTCGAGATCGTATTAATGTGAAATGAAATTCACGTAAAAATATTAATGTATTTAGTATACAGTCTTAACTTTTATTATATTTTACTGACTTTTTATGCTGCCTTAAAGTAAATGAACTAAAGATATTTAACAAAATCATAAATAGTTACAGCTTAGAAGCATAATGTTGTATGTAATAATTTTAAAGTTCTACTCTGTTCGTGAGATGGAATTTAGATTAGTGATGTATGTCGATGTAAACTTGTAAAAACATGCTTAATATATCGGAAGATAAATATCTGAAACTATTCTTTTTGTATCTCTTTATTATTAATTACAATTTTCGTCCCCTTTAATGAGTGTCTGTGAAGTATTATTTTTGAGACAAACCAACATTAAGGTGTAAATTTCCAAACATTCAGATTGTACTATCTGGAGTCTCCGTGCTTCCTATAAAAGAAAAAGTACACGACAACAAAGCTGGGAAGTGAATGGGTTCTCCACCCATATTCTAGACACGTTCATTTCTATTTCCTTTTTTCCTTCAAACTATCGGCAGGACATTGTTTATGTACATACTTTTGTGCAAGCAGACACATGGTAATTTCCATCGTGTCCACGTTTAGGTGATCGTGCGGGCGAACACGACTCTTTATCCAAGTTTCGTCTAGGTTTAGGGAAAGGAATAAATCTAACATCTCCATTTAGTTCACCTGGATATCGAATGTTAGAATTGAAAAGCCCCATTGATCCTTTTTCATCACTATCGATCGAAAAATCGACGAACCATTGCAAAATTTGTAAATATTTACTATAACCAGTTCATTATCACGACAATCAGCTCGTCGGAGGACAAAGGTGAACGTAAACAATGCCTGGAGGCGTGTCTAATTTACGCTCGCTGATTGGTGATTGCTTTTTGAACAGCGTGATTGACAAGTGGCGATAGGTCAATACCCGGTGCACAAATACATACAGCCATTATGAAAAAAATGGTTCACATTAAATATTCATCCGCCTTAAAAATCCAACTCTTACAGGAGTTTACAGTGATTACAAGAACTTGAAGAAAGCAAAATGAAAGATTCATAAAAGTTCACAGTTGGAAATCGTTTCATTATTGGTTATTGACGTCTGTTTGCGAGATAGCGCGTGATTCACACAAATCATTTGCTTAGAAAGGCAATCCTTGCCAGCGTATTTGAGGCAGGTTTTTCAAAGGTTTACATCTGTTTAGGAAACAAAATATTAATATGTGAAATCACACGATCGTTATTATTATCCTGTGAAATCCCTGTTTACTTTTCTTTCCACATGGACAACAAGTTGTGTTAGATGCATTCAAAATTGATTATAATGAAAAAGAAATTTAAAATTCACACAAGCCAGAGTTTGTATTTATATTTCAACTCAAGAAAGCTTAATTGTTTTGTAGATTTCACGCGACTTCAGTTTTATGGACTGCCAATGCATATTAAACATGCCATGCATTCAACCTAGAATTATTTCAGTAATATTTTATATATATATATATATATATATATATATATATATATATATATATATATATATATATATATATATGCATTATATTGAAAAGTGTTTGCTATTCTTGTATGTGCATAATTTTCACATAATTCTGTTTAATGATACACAAATGACATGCTGTTAACATAACCTCGCAACCGTTGCGCATGTATACACACTTTTGTAATAAGATGAAGTGAACCCAACGAACCTTTCAAGTCCGGGTACTTTGTATTCATGCTCTCTTGCCTGACACTGTTTGCGAAGAAGTGATACAAATAAACCCTGTGATCTTTCTTTACGCCTTCTTATAAGTAATCTTCAGTACTCTGTCACCCCTGTATATCTTTCAGGTTGACGCGTGGCTTTATATGGGTGTATTTATTATGAACCAATGATTCTTACCAATAACGTCTTCATCATCATAATCTTTAAAAGCTAGAAGCTAATCAACACCTGATGGATTTAAACCGTACCATTTCACGAAAGCAACTCTAAGGTACATGTTTGCTGAGAATTTAAGTGGAATATCCAAAGCTTTGATTCCAGCAGTCATTTTGCGTTCAAGCTTTTTATTTATTTATTTATTTACAATTTCTCAGCATACCATTTAAGTGTCTTTAAATATCTCTTCACTATCCGTTCTTCCGTAACCACTCAGATATCGGAGTTCTACTCCAAGTATTTTGACTTGCCAAAAACGCACGAAAAACAGAAAGGAAAGAAAGTAAGAAAGACGTCGAATGAAAGTCTACAGTGTGGACATTTTACTCAGGTTCTCAAATATATATATATATATATATATATATATATATATATATATATATATATATATATATATATATATATAGGAGGGGGAATATTACATAATTGAAGTTTGTAGAAGTTGGGATAATATTAAGGATCCACACGTCACCACTCAGATGTAGTGTTGATGGTTCGCTAGATGTCAGGCTGTATTTAGAAATCTAGCTACGGCCAATGCTTGTCACGTTTAGGACGGGGAGTATGTTTAGCACTACTTGAAACAATCAAATTTACAAATGCATGCATATTGATAAATGTATATAAATGTATGTAGCCTTCCCATTTGCAGCATGACAAGAGTAACTTGGCGGGTTGGCCTTTCATTGGAATGTTCATTAGAGAAAAGATATTTAAATAACGGGGTTTTAATTGTGTTTATGTATTGCGCATGCTAGATGTAAAATCAATATTTCATCCATACAATACATGCGTTATACATGTGTAGCAATATGAATTGCAATATGAGCAGTTAAACTGAAGGGCCGTTTTGGTTGGGTCATACATAAATCGTTAACCTATAAATGTGGTGTGATATTTTGTGAAGAAGCTGTCGCAGTCTTTTTAAAAGCCATTCGGTTAAAAAAGAAAAACTCCCCGGATACATTTCTTGCAAAGAATGTGCACAATGTAACATGACATCTAAGAAGCATTTAAGACTTTTCCGCCAGTGGACAAACCTCGAATGTGAAAATGTTATCGCCAGTTTTGGACTGCTTTGAATTTACATGACCAGCGGACTCACAGTGCTAATGATATTGAAGAATGGGGACCAGTCTAGAAATGGTTGAACACAAAATACAGTATATATGGATCTGACTGTCTAGAATTGATTGATACTGAAAGTAACATGAGAGTTTATTATAGTTGTAAGTGAAAAAATTGAGACCAGTCCTTTGACAGACTTGAGTTTCGAAAACTCATTATTGAAATTAGCACCTGACTCTTTGGTACGGAATTAAAACACGTTTCAAACACTTATAGATCCAGAACATGCCGCGGTTCATATGGGTTTCTCCACAAAGAAGTTTGCTTCAAGGACAAATATATGTTCGATCAAGACATTCAGAAATTTCAAGTTATTGAATTTTTAATATCATGATGTTTCCATATGTGAAAATATGTTACCATACACTATGAGAATTGAATTAGCTCCGTGAATCCTCCAGTATAGCTGCAGCCTTTGTAGACACGACACGACGTGTACATTGGTTGTAGGAAAAGCCCGAGATGTTACAACTGTGGTTCCTCGACTGATTGCTTGACATATGGCGAATGTTCGAAATTTAAACATATTAATTCGCCGTATTACACCTGAGTGGCTTATTCCACTCGCCGAAAGATTAGAGAAGTGGCAATTACTGAGCAGCCACCACAATGCCGATGACTTACATAGAGTAGCTGTGTTTTGTCTGGCTTCTTTACTTCATTCTAAATGAGATTTCCTCATATGATACGAGTACAGAAATAGAATACAATAAAGGTTGACACAGCCTGATCCGCGGGTATGATAGATTGGAATTTAGATGATCCAGGGGCCAACACACTGTTATAGCTGCGATATATTTCAAAGGAGTTTGAGTTGCGAGGAGATTAAAATTCCTACTTGTTTTAGTCTTACGAACCTGTGATAATTTTAAGTTACCAATCAAGCACCGTAGTGATGGGACATCACTAGGATAAAATTGGAATCACGTTGTCTGAATGACTTCAACGCCCGACAGGTAGTCATGTAGTAACCTACTTACGGGCATGCCCTTTTCAAATTTAGGGAATCGACCTTTCAGTTTTGGTTTGGAAGAACGTTCTTTTATTATCGCTCCGTTGTGTGAAAACAAATCAGAATAGAAGTACTACTTACTGTAGTAGATCATAGATGCGTTAGGAGTGTGATTGCATCATTTTGCAAGACTTTGTAGAGATGATGTCAATCTAAACATTGTGAGAGTCATCGGCCACAGCTCCATTTGACTATTGCGAGTACCTGTGTTATTTATCACGGTGTTTTCTAAAACCATACTTTAAAGCCAGCATTAGACACAGCCTGTGTATGTGTGTTTGTGTGTGCGTGTGTGTGTGTGTGTATATATATATATATATATATATATATATATATATATAATTCTCTTTAATCACGCTTTGAAGTTTACGGTTAGGGCTCTCATATCTTTAATTTTAAGCAAGGCCTTCTCAAGAATAGAGGATATATAAAATGCAACTTTTACAAGCGAACTAGATACTATTGTGCTGTAGACGGATTTTCAGGTCCATCATAAGGAGCGGATGATACGGGCGACCGCCGTGGCGCCAAGCCCGGGTGAGGGGGCTCAGTTTCACGGAATGTGTGGTATTTATTTCGAGACAGTAGCGCCGAAGGCGACGCTCTCCTGGAGTGCCGTTTCGTCCAACGCAAACTTGTAACGGCCCCGTGTATCTTGTAGGTTTTATAACCTGGATGAATAAAATCAAACATAAACTTAATATATGCAACTGCTTTCTCAGTTTACCTCAAATTTAAGTATGTCAATATATCTTACAACATACTGAAAACATTTCTGAAATGAGCGATAATCAATTATTTTTGATACATTTTATGAAACTGACCAGAGATATCAATAAATGGTGTAATCATTCGGCTAAGCAATTCAAATGCCATAAGTTTAGATTATGGCAGACAATCGTTTTCATGCACTAAGAAGTTACTGTGGGTTCATCGTAAGTAGAAAATGATCTTTTGAATTTTTTTGGAAAGATAAAAACCTTCTAAAGATAAATTCAAACTACTGTATTTTAAGGACATGAACATTACACTTTGAAGATATTTTATAAAATAAACGTGATCTATGCCAAAAGCTTGTTAAATCCCGTACAAAACAAATTAGAATATTTGGATAAGATTAACGGTCCGTACTCGCTTATAAGTCAAGTCCAACTGCAAACAACTTAGACCCTAATCTGCCGTCGCGTCATGCGGCGGCAGATCATGGTAAATATTATTTATTCTAGTGATTACTCTTAGTAAACTGCATAGATCTAGATCTGCCTTCGTGTTTAGCCACATCGAATTGGGGTCTGTGCACTTTACAATTGGGCTCGATTTATTAGCAAATCTATGCGGCATGCCAGTTTTATAAAGAAAGAATGTCACACTGTACTTCACTTTACATCTCTACCGTCATATAATAATGTTAACAGTTTATAATGCAAATTGTGTGCTGCAGTACATTTATCGGTAATATGCAAACAGTGCTAATGGACGAAATCGAACTATTCCCAATGACGTTCGAGGTAACGACCATTTAATTTTCATGGAGGTGACTTCAGTTTTAGAAGAAAAAGTTATTATATTAGTTGATTTTTTATCTCGAGTTAAAGGAATAAAAATAAAGTCAGATTCATAACAAAATCCCAGAATCGCTTCTCTCAATCCCTAACCCCTGAAAATTAAATGGTCGGTCTTTAATACTCGCCTCTCTTCCAAGTATTTTTGATGTATACTGACACCACCGCTACCCCTACAACAAAATAGATTTCCAATTAAGAAAAATATAAACTACAAAAATGTCTTAGTCAAATTGCTTATAGGATGACTACCGCAAGTCTTAAAGTAAGTAATGATGAAACAAACGAATGAAACTTAGCAACTGCATATGCCTTCTTCGTTATGAATAAAAATAAGGATTTATATAATTGTTACTGTATTTCTTTTTTGTTGTAGGAAAACTAAATAGATATAGTAGAATTTATATATAAATTACTATCTCCTTAAAAGGTGTATATTTATTTGTTTTTCATTTCAAAACGTGCAAAAAGCATAGACTATAAAACTACACTTATAATCCATACTGAAGTGCTCGTCTAACTGGATGGATACGTTTTATTTTATTTTATATTTAACTAAAGGTGAACTTCAGAAGGCTGTTTGCTCATCCACCTTATCCAAGTTTATCATAACCTTGATACAATCTCATTCTCGTTGACTTGGCGGGAACTGGGGGCGTGTAGGGTTGGTCTGTAAGAGTTAGAGTTAGTCCAGTCTATACCGAAACAAACACGTATGTTTCACAACTTAGAAGGTGGGCGTTCTATACCTGGTCTAAAGGCGTCAGTGATTTCAGCCTTTGCATTGAGGAGGGAGGGGTACATTACCATAATTGTTGCTTTATTACGAATGAAAATAAACAACTTTGATACTGATTTTATGTACTGTACAAAAGCAGTGGTGAGTGCTAAACGGTCATTAAAATTTATGATAGATAAGGAAAGTTTATTCATGTATAGACTTTGGGTTCCTACTACAAACCAGTTTAATATAGGTGGGCGTATAGTGGTTTTGTTTTTTAAAGACAGGAATTAGTGTTTTCTATTGTTCGGTCACAGCGCACAAGGTGGGCTGTCATAATTGGGTCAACAGCAAACGAGATTAAGTATGGTCATAATGCGGAACGAGTTATTAACTGGCTGTGTGTGTGTGTGTGTGTGTGTGTGTGTGTGTGTGTGTGTGGATGGATGATACGATTATTTTGCATGGTTACAAAATTACTGATGTAAATTCAAAGCAGACGATTCAAGAGATAAGATAAGAATTCGTTTTTTCAAGAAAAGAATATTTTTGGTCCATAGATAAGTTAAATATTCAACAACTAAATAAAAATGCATAGTTGATACAAGAAATCACATACAGGATACAAATTCTAAAAGATTTGCTTAAACATTTCAGTAGTCATTAGAAACCGTTGAAAATGTTAAAACACCATTCCATAAATTAATGGCAAGAAAACATTTATATTTAATAATCTATTTAATCAACGAAATCCTTATTTTTTATATTTTTACATCTAAGCAAATGAAAAGTTTCCATAAAATTGCTTGTAATATAATGCTATAGCCTTGACTGGTTCTAAAAAATGATTTTATAGTAAACTAGACAGCAAAAACTATATAATGCTATGGAGTCTTTTTGTCCATTTATAATATGGATTACTTTTCTTTTGTTGGCAAGAAAGAATTTCGACGATTTTTAGACGGTATGATATGTTGGATCATTTTCTGTCCGGAGTTCTGATACTAGACGAAGAAAGAGAAAAACGAGAAATGATAAAATATATTCCCGTTTTTGGTAATGTTCACGTCTTATTTTACCCCACTATCATACCAGTATGTATGTATGTATGTATGTATGTATGTATGTATGTAACGTTTGTATCTAAATCTCCATTTACCTCTCTTCTCTGCTTCTCGCGTTATACGTGTGGATTGACGAGAAAGATGCATTGTTCCAGTGAATCCCGCCGAGTGAACGATCGAAATGCATTATGAAAGAAATTAATGATGTTTCATAGGCAACTTACATTTTGTTTAGGTCAAAGGCTGGAAGAAGTATAAGGTACATCTACTTTTTGTCTGAATTAATTTGATTAAAAATCGTTTTAACCAAGAGAAAGGTATCTTCCGAGCGGAGTCCTCTGGGTGGAAGAGTGTTCTAAAGCGCCCATCTTTACAGATCACTCACTGCCATTTCACTTCTGTCCGCGTGCGTTCAAGTCTATGGCTGAGCCAATGTGGGTATGTGAGAAAGTTGCCAGTAGCTTCCCGTTGGTTTGTGGTTCTTATCATGGTTTTCCCGGGTTCTTCCTCCATCATTTGTACTGCTTGCGCTGAAACTCAAAACTCGTCCAAGCGGTGATACAGTCGCACTTCATTGAACTAATCTATCTAAAATCGTTTGAATTTAAATAATGTCAGTGTTAGTGAGGAAAAAGGGAACTCATTAACTCTAACTCCATCATTTTCTGATAACTTGCTACACTGGACAGTTGGCTTAAATAATCCAGATGCCTAGGACAAAGAATACATTCCCTTATCTTGTAGGCTGAAATACATGTATGTATGTATCAAAAGGCCTTCCGTGAAAAATATATGCATAAAAATTAACTTTTATTGGTTATTATGTTTGGAAGTATAAATCTGCAATCTTCATGATGAGATATTTATATGGCATACGTGATCCAAATGACGTCTGTTACGTCAACATTATAATTTGCGGATTATAGTGTGTAGACATGATTATGAAAATATAATGACAAATTGGTAGATCTGTGTTGTCTTACTGACATGTTGCCACAATGTAGCAGACTAAGCATGTGAATTTGTCACGTCTTCTGAATCATTCAACAGATTACAATCAGTAACTCGTTAAGCTGACGTAGATAACGTCGTTTTGATGACACATATCAACTAAAATGTAATGGTAGCCAAGGAATGCCGAAGTCGGTTTAAGCTGGAAAAATTTCTTTAACGAAACGAAACTATCTAATCGCTTTCGTCAACATTATTATTTTTTTTCTTTTTAAAGAAACATACTTTTTAACCGACTGTGTTGTTTCCCGGCTACCATCGCATTTCAGTTAACTGAAATGTATGACAACGGAAATTTAAAACTTGTCCACTTGCTTGTATCAGACTTTGATTTCATAAGTAAAAAGGAGATCAGAGTAAGTATAGTCGGACTAAAGCAATTAGAATGTAATTTTTGGAAAAGTGTCAGTATGTGCATTCAAGTATGTGAGATATTCCTTAAAATTTGATCTTCGGCTCCCTTGTCAATCGACCGGAGAACACATTCAAAACATCGTTTATTTGGAAGCAAGACGTCGATCCAAACAACATATCTATCAGGGTTGACATTTCTAGAAATAGTAGTATCCGTAGTAATTTGTTTGGCGGTTGCAAATGTATTTTTTGGTCTTATGTTCCTATTATTAAAAATAACTTCTGTATAGTAAACTTTTATCCATTATGTTTCTTCCTTGATAAGGTATAGCGATTAAGACAAGTGATTCGCGTGCGAACAAAAGTATTCGGAACGTTAAATACGACTTTTAAAAATTGTAATACTTCAACGTACTTTCATGACGACGCAGGTAAAGTGTCTCGCTATCTCGTAAGACTGATTTAGGTTTCTCATGAACCAATTTGGACACGTTAAATTCTTTATTTCATCCTCTTAAAATCGGCTTCAAAATCGTGTTTCTTCCACTCGTATTATACAAAGCAGCTCTGGGAACTGAGCAGAAAGTTATTATCAAAATTTTATCAGGCCGATCGATTAAGGTGAACAGCTGACTGGTCGACACCACAAATAACAATAACTACCCACTCTTCCCTCAGGACACATTGGGTATATCCCCCTAAATTCCTCCACATGTGTCGGTTTCACATAATGGAGAGAGTGTGATAATTGGGAAGTCTTTGTTCGCGCGAGCGGCAGGCCGCTGAAATTGGCATCTGTTAGCGAGTCACGCTGTATGTACCGCCACCACTAGCAGCTGTCGCTCGCTATCATTCAGTCGGCGGGGCAAAACGTCTGCCAGTAACATATAGGCAGGCAAAGTGATCGGTTGTATATGTGCTTACACGACAGTGTAAAAGATTCATGTTGCATTCGTGAATATAAGTTCACTTTCGATTATATTTGTGTGCACATGTTACGTTAATTATCTGGATCTTCACATGAAATAACTGTATTTTACAACCTGGAATATTTTAGGACTACAGGTTTTAGAGGATTAGCTATGAAACTTCAAGGTTTGCTCTCTCTCTCTCTCTCTCTCTCTCTCTGATAACAGTTTTGTGCATTGTATTCAGTATTTAGTGAACTTGTACTGATAAAGATTTACTCATTCGTATGTATGTATGTATGTATGTATGTTACCAACCATAGAGCGTTTGTACAACGTATCCCCGCGCTTCATCACATTGTATTATTCATCCAGCCTAAATCAGTGACACCAGGGGTCTTTCCATTTCCAGTAAATATATATGTACGGTTATAGGTTTTGGTAAGGTTTGGTGTTTTTGAGGAACAACACAGCACAGCAACTAATCCGAGCTGATTTGATGGTGGGAATTGAACCCGCACCCTTCTGGTCACCAGTCCAACGTTATATGTTTATAGGGTGATGACGTTAACCAGAATTCACATCAAACATTTTAAAACAATTGTGAATATGTTAACCAGGGGTGATATCAAACATATTCAAATAATCGGAAGTCTACACAGCAGCCACGGTCATATCCCAGACTTTAAGGTCGGTAATTTTAAACGTCGCGAGGGAGGAGCACAGCATTGGTAACGGACGAACTGGACGAGAAAATCCCGGCCTTTGTCCCGAAAACGGGGAGATAATAACTGTGGCCTACTAACACTAATGCTGCAACAAATGCAATTTGTACCAGTAGCACCATCGCCTCCATTGTTGTTGTTGACGTTGTTGTTGTTGATCAGAATAATCGGAAATGCCAAATTGACTAGGCAGCTTAGATTTCGATTTTTTTTTTTTTTGTATCAGACTTCTTTTCGGTCTTGATTGAGCCTGTCATTTTTATCCCGTATGTGGTACGGCTGGAAAATATCGAATAATGACCCGGCTTTGCTCCATAGGAAAGTACATCTTGCAACCTGCAGCATTGTGCCAAGTGCAACAAGTAAATAAACACTGGAACCAGGAAGGTATTTTTTTTTTTAGTCTTTAACCCTCACCGATTTAGATCCGTACGTAGCGTACTAAACTGGGTCAAATTTTGGCCCATCCTTAACTCTGTAACATAATCCTTTTGTTTATTTTACCCTACCCCCCGAATACTACACTGTACAGAGATAGATTATATCTTTCGCCCTGTAGACTAACTGTAATCTGCACCCACCGGCCCCCACCCCTCATCATTTTTTATTTCCAGGACAGAACGATGTTTAAAAAAATGGTGGTGGAGAACAACTTGGTGTAGACCGCCCACTTAGAAACTACAGTACTAATCTTGATCACACAGACATTATCTTTTCCAAAGGATCATCTATACGTAATAGTAACGTATACTCCTGATTTAGTGTTACCTGGTAGAAATATAAAGACCAATGAATGATTGATTACGCCCTTGGTTTAGAATATACAAGATAAATAGTAAAAATAAGTAGCACTTTAAATTACTATGAATTAAATTTGATTTTTTTACTGTAATTTTATGATTGCCTCACCCGTAATTATTGCTTAAAAACATATTTTGAAGAAAAACAATCAGCGGTCATATATAGAGATTCAGAGTGGAATTTACTCAAGACTTAATTTAGTATTTAATAAATGAGAAAAAAGAATTCAACCAAACGCCCCCTCCCCTTTTTTGTGGTATAAAACAAAGGTTTGAGGAAAGCTGTTTTGATAGAGAATGTTAGCATTAACTTGAAAATGCACAAATACGCTCAGATTCAGTTTCTGGTATGCTGGTCATCGTGCTTTAGTGGTTATAGCTCTGCGCTTTAGATCTACATGCATTAATTTAAGTGAACACCAACCCATCGTGTTTTTCTTGATTTGCTTTTCTTGATATTGGAAAGTGGCTTATTGGCAGTTATAGGGGCTCATGGGTGATTATCCGCTCCAGGCAGATCCAGGATGTGTCCGTCTTACAAGATGCAAAAAGGCAGATTGTATTTACGGTGACAATATATCTCGTCCACTGTACAGCATTAGGCCGTGGGTTGGATTTTATTGCAGCTGCTGCCCTGCAGTTTGACGGTACACAAAGCCCAGCTGACCTTTCATGGCCCCATTTGTAAGTAAGGGTGGTCTGAAGCTTTCTTCATTCACAAAAGGGTATTTTATATTCTTACGAGAATAGCTCTAGGATGCATTTATATCGCTATAAATTTGCCTTCTGCGCCTCTCCAAAAGCTGCAAGATGGCGCGTAAAATTTCAATTCTAAGGAATCGTGTATGTCCTTTTAGGAAATAATTTTATAATTAACCAAGACACCAACACGATATTAATTCGCCACATTTTTTAAAGTGTCTTTCATCATCCTTTGTATCTCTGATGTACATAGTACATGATTGTGTTTTTGTGTCATATTGTAAACTAGCTTTTAGCATTCTGTGCCATGATGATCACTGGCGCCTTTGAACAATCATCGTAATGTGTAAACGGGTCATTAGCATATCATAATCCTTGACACCCAGTAGTTATATATTATTGTGTACCAATATTTATTATTTGCATAATATACAATTACATTATTTAATGCAGCATACAATTGAAATTCGCATACAGTGTACAAAAAAGGGTCCATACGCTTCACAGAAAAAATTACTCGATTTGGCCTTGTGAATTCAGAGCCTTGAAATCCTTTTTTTTTTGTATATGATTTTTACTTATACCGGGTATATTTGAGGACTGGAGAGTTATGTAAAAGTCAGAGAATTTTACTTTAGTGAAAACGTATGAAAGATGACCAAACGAAAATTATAAACGAAATAGTTCTTCCCTGCAGTTTGTCTTAAACGTAACTAATATAATGTATGAATAATGTGATGTAAGAATATCCGAAGTTTACCACAATTACATTTACTCTTTGTAACCGAATCCCCACCCCACCCGGATGGCTCGGGGATGTAGTAAAACAGGCTAGATGCACCCTTCTGTGTGTTAAGATGCGACTAATGGTGGTAGGAGCAACGGTGGTTCACTAATTAGCGTGCCGGTTTGAACACTGTCTGACTCGACTACTGTTGTGTGTCCTTGGGCAAAGAATGCACTTTACACCAATTTCCACGGCAGTAAATAATCTTTTGTTTCTGTTCCTTGAACCACAACACCACCAATCTCTTTATCGACATGGCAGTTTATATTCTCGCAGCAGGCGCAAATTACGTCATAGTCCAGGAACTGATGCTTCGTGATCTACAGTGTAACATGACGGTGATGGCTTCATTTAAAAGGGATCGCTTGCACTTGAATGGTAATGCTGCTACTGCTGATAGCAACTAATTCTGCCAATGTCTCCTTACCCCACCCCACCCCACTCACAAGTCGAAGCTTTGTTAGCATGGGATTTCTCTGGCAGCATCTGGTGTGAGTCGAGACATAACGCGCTGGTAGATGCAGCGGGCTTTTAACGAACCGCTTTCGCTTCCAACCGCTGCAGATTATGCACCGGCTCACTTTCACAGAAAACAGAACTGCAAGTGCAGCAGCTGTTAATATTTATATTTTCCTCCAGTTAAATGTTAGTGCATGGGTTGAGCTAAATTTTTCTGTTCATATGCTCTCACGTACAACGTGAAGGCGCCGTTTACATTTGTCGTTTCAAGGCGTTTCTGTTTATTGTTTTAGCAAGAAAAATGGATTTTGAATGGAGAAAAGTCGTTGGTCGTTGTAATATAAAAAAAATTGATAAATCTAGCAATGCTGTTAACTATAAAAAAGCATTCAGTATTTCTACGACACGTGTGTGCGTATATGACGTATAATTAACTCTGTACGTTGGTCTTCATGGTTGAAACCCCACATTTTGGTATGAATTCATAATGGCGATGGTCAGGCGCGCACATGTTCACAGAAGTTTTATTATTCTTGTCTGTCTTCTTTGTGGGGGACATATATACTGGGGGCGGGAGATGAAATGAAGCATGATGGGGTGGGTCGAAATACATTACCTTTGAATTCTGGTAAAATTTGCAAACGTTAATATTAATTTTAGAAACTGATATTACCGAGTATTTGAATGTGGTAAAATATAGCTAAAGGAGGACTTGAATAGAGACTAATTATCATTATCAATAAAATGATAATATTCCTGACACGGTCTGCATGTTTGTCCATTTACTTTGTTTTCTTTGTCGTCTCTTGTTTCTCACATAAAGTTGCGTGTCTTTTTATTGTGTCTATTCCATCAACTTTGAGATTACAGTCAGCGCTTGCTGAATCGCATGTCAGGTCAAAATAGGCATTCACAATCAAGACATTTTGTGTGCATGTCCACTTTGCAAGTGTTTGTGTCAATGTATTTATGTAATGGATAATTTTGTCATATTGTACGAGAAAATGATTGAAAAAGATGCTGTTGAAAAAAAAAATGCAATCTTTGTTTAAAAGAAGAACTGTAAGAATTAATCATCATAATGTTGATAGCGAAGCCAGTCTTGAGTACATTGCATCATTTCTTATTATCGTTGATGTGCGTACAAATTGTACGTTACTAACTGCAGACAGACTCTAATCTCTCATAATTGAAAGCTGGTGGTATAATGTTTCTAATATCGTCATTTCTTCTTGGTGAAGCAGGTTCGAATCACTTGTACGATATTGATTTTATATCACATCTTTGGTCACCTAACTGATTTACGTGAAACAAAATTCCACACGTGTTGCATTACTCCACGTCCTGATTACCAAGGAGTGAAGCTGGACGTTGTGTCGGAATGCGTTCTTATTATTTCATTGTCATTTTTAGCTTGCGAACGGCGTGCGCTTGTGGCATAATCTATAATCGGCACGTTTCAAGATCATTCTCGCAGGGTACGACACGTGTCAAAGCGGTTGCCGACCGTTGTTATTGACACCGAGAACATTATCGCACGTTTTGTTGTAATTGTGGTTCAGTTCAATCAATACCCGATGTCGCTACGTTACAGTTTGCCAAGATCACGTTAGCAGTGGGTGATGTGAATAATTTGTGTGCGCATTATTTGTACTATTCAGGTACATTCCATTATATTGATTTTGTTCTCAACAATTACATGGTGTTTCGAGTGAAACTTTTGAGCGCCGTGTGTATTGACTTTCGGATAGCTACTTGCAACATCCGCAGCAAAATCGATGTTAAACCTCATCGACCCGTTCGGTACATTTATAGTCTGACTTCAAGATGTGGGAAGTTAACATTAATCGGCTTTCTTTCCCTTTGGAATGTCACATCAGTTCGTTTGCTAATTTGGTCACATATTGTAGCCACATGCAGCATCGGTCCGTAGTTATAAATCGTATTCGTGTACCATCTGCTGTGTTAATTCGTCCATCAGAAGTAAATGTGCCCATTCGAAACTGCAGATAGTAACTGTCCTGTCTCCGCAACCACTTCACATACAGCAATTCCATTTTGGTGTATTAATTGCCGAACAAGTACCTCATCTTGTTAGGGGAGTTATCTTCCTCTATAAAAAGAAACAAAGATTTATTTCTTTGGGGCATACATGCATAGACATGCCTTATTTATTGTGGATTATTTCTCCCACGTTCGATAACGTAATAACCCCTCCCCCCCTTCTATTAGTTCAAATCATATGGGAGTTGCTTCTAATGCGTATTGCACAAAAGAAAGAAGATATTATGCAGTTCCATGTTGTATTCTGAGGCAATAATGTATGTAGTGTTTTGAAATTTAAGCTTATTCATTCCCTCATTGAGATATTGTACCTGATGGAAAAAAAATTATCAACTACAATTTATGTTACAAGCATAATTCTGCTTTACTTTACGCCATGATATGTGATGTTTGAATTCTGGTCTGTATGATCATATTAAATGTACATTTTGATTGATTTGTTTCCCGTTGTTATTGCTTTTTCACGCCTGTTTATAGAGTTACGGAATCATAATTATTTTGTTTTGCCATTTATTTTATCAGATTATTGTGAATAGTGCAGTTATTCTTGTAGAATTCAGTTCATTTGAGACTTAGATTTTCCTACTAACTTTTACCGTGAATGCTGAATTCTTTATAACTTGGTCATACTTTCTTTTGCATATATTCTTGCTTGAATTTGTGTAAAAAAAAAACAAACCCACATCATCTAATTCAGTTTATTATTATGATCCCCTAATTGCACAGTTTTGTATTATGAGAAAATAATGTAATTTATAACATGTATTCATGTATCATAGTTTAACCAAAACAGGAAGGAAAGAAGTCTGAAATCAACAAATTTCTCTTATCCCTCGCGCTGTGCATGGCAATGTGCCAGCATATTTTGCCCGTTCTGTACAGGAGAGCTTGTACAGTACTACAATTCTTTCCTCCAGGACTCACGGTAGTAATTCAGTTCCAATAGTATACCTATGCAAACACCATGATAATAACAATTTAATAACTTAAAATTTCTGAGTGCTCATGATCAAACCTATATCTATCAGTATAGATGAAACCTGGATGTCAGAGGAAAGGATATGAGCCGCGGCATTTTCTGGACGTGCATGTGTTTGAAACATGTGCTTTCAATTCCGCACCAAAGAGTCAGGTGCTAATTTTAGTAATGCGTGTTCCAAACTCAAGACTGTTAAAGGACTGAAATTCCTCAATAAAACATTGTCTCTGTTTTGTTTTCACTTACAACTAGGATAAAGCTCTCAAAAGATTCTTTTTCCTAAAACATAACTTACATTATTAACCAATCCTGGCCAGCCAAACCCATATATACTCTATTTTAAGTCCACCAATTTCCAGGCTGGTTCCCATTTTTCCATAGAATTAGTACCTTGTGTCCTCCAATGCAGCTAGATTTGTAGTTTGGTAACCGGCAGTCTTGTTGTGTGTGTGTGTGTGTGTGTGTGTGTGTGTGTGAGTGTCCAGTTGGTAACCGACAGACTGGTTGTATGTGTGTTTATCAATCGAATGTAAAATCTTGGAAAAGATGTGCAACAACAGGTTAAGTTGGACGTTGAAGACTGATTAAGCTGGACGGTTAAGATGTTGGTCTTTATGGTGGACTGATTTGTATGCGAAGATTCTTTCGATTTGTTTATACTCTATCAGCTTGCGGTAAGGCATGCAATGTTGCTCTTATTCGTCTGTACATTCTTTCGTCACACCCTTGTTCCCTTGTTAAGTTTTGTGACCCGGTCAGTTTCGAATGCTGGGACATGCGTGTTCCGTAAATATATTTTTATTTCAGTATAAGGGCAATTAAATTTTACTCTTTGTCTTGAATATAAATAAGTCAATGTGGCTATGTGAGAAAACTTGCCAGTACTTTCCCACGGATCGGTGGTACTTCCCGGTTCATTCTCCTCCAAAGATTCCGGTGTATAGCTTATCATGTGCTGTAAAACGGCGTAACACACACACACACACACACACACACACACACACTCTCTCTCTCTCTCTCTCTCTTGAATAAAATGTTAGACACTATCAAAAACACTTCGGAAGGTTATTAAAAAAGACTTTCCTGGAATTTTGATTGATTGTTTGATTCATTGTTTGATTGATTGTTTGATTGATTGTTTGTTTTACCAAGGATTTCTCATCTCCATGGCTGAAGGAGATCTAACTTGTCATGTGGGCAGTGGAACAAAGTGATTTAACTTTCTTCCTGAAGATTTAAGTAATTATCAAGCTTTTCATGATTCTTGTTCAGTATTTTGGTGGTATGTTTGCTGCTACTCATCTTCAGAACAATATCATTGATCTTTGCAAGGTTTGAACAGTTTTAACATGGAGTGCATATCAAGAATGAAAATTATTTTTTTTTATATTCTTTTTTTTTCTTCCAGCTAATACAATGGCTTTACCTTACACCGAGATTATTGGGACGCCACCCACAAACACAACTGGAATTCATCCAGGGCTGATAGGGTTATCTACCTTGGACCAGACTGAACTAGTGCTTGCGGGATACAATGACTGCGCAGAGGAGGCTATACGTTACCTTGTGGAGGTGGAAAATTTTGCATACGATGATCCCCTTGTTCAGGGATTGAAGTCACATCTGGATGAACAGAAGAGATTGTTAGATATACCTTCTCTGGTTCGGGATAGTATTAATATTTCACATCAGATTTACAGTGAATATCATGACCAAGTAAATTTTCCTATGTACCATCCCTATTTATGTTTCAATGACAGTCAGTACCTTATTTCAAATGTTCCAAGCCACCATCTGAAAGCTGAACCACCATCTTTGCCTAGCAATGTTAGTGAAATGTATTCTAATGAAGTTAGTGGCTTGACAACAGATGTAAATGATGCTAGTATTTCTCAGCATTCAGTTCTAGATTCACTGTCCACAGAAGACAGAGACTTGGCCATCTGCCTAACTGAGGAATTGTGGGCAATGATTCAAGAGGAACAATGTGTAACAGAAGAGGAGGAGTCCTTACAAGATGATGATTCAGTAGAAATTATAGAAAAGTAATCAATAGTTTATTCATGTGTAGCTCTACTTAAATGCCTCTATTGTTGCACTTTTGTTCATACAGGCAGAAGTGTTGCATGCATGGAATAAAATTCACGTGTATGACAGGGAACATAAGATGCCTCACCATAGATGCCATATGCTACAAGAAGATATAATTATACTTGTCCACATGTTCACTACTAAAGATTGTAATGTCGACTGTAACCCTTTTTGGTTCCCAATTCAGAACTTCGGCTAACAAGCAAATTTTGCTGAATAAGAGAACCAGTCTAGACATCCTCATGCCCCAAGACATAAAAGAAGAGTAAAGCTTGAGTTCGATGAGAATGTGTGCTCTGTTGATATTGAGCCTTGTGCGGTTAAGGTTGACACTGTATTAGCATCAGTGTCATGTCACTTTAGTTCGCTGGAGTCATATTATTAGCTTTTAAAGATTTTCAAGGATTTTTAAAGCTTTAGAATCATTGAGCTATGTGTTGTTTGTTCCTGTGTAGAATCAAGTTGATTATTATATTGAAAAGAAGACGAGAAATCCAACATTTCAAAGACTAATTGCATTTGTACACCCGGAAATACACTTGTGTTCATTCTTCAGTGTGTGTATCTCTTTTTGTAGGTCAAGGATACAATTTCGTTGTATCCCTAAATTCATTTCTCACATCTTTTTAATGTTTGACAAGCTCATAATGGTCACACATCGACAAGGATGTATCAACGTTATAATGAAACCAGTTGAAATGAAAGTTCTTTTTTTATATTTAAGTGGTTAAGTGTCAGAATTTGATGTAATATTCGTTTAATAACGATCATATATAAGCATCATGCTTGTAAAGTTCAATTACCAATTAAGTCCAATAGATGCTGAATATTTATTACCCTATTTGTTTTTTATCACAAGCAATATTTGGCAGCATATGTGTATGTAACAATCTGTATAGATTGTTATTTAGAAATACATTATAGTCTACCTAAAATTTACATATTGATTGAAAATATCTGTAGACTTTTATATAAATGCATTCATTTTGGTCATCGTCCACGTTTGCCTTTTAATGACCATTCAGTCAGACATATATAAATTTTATTTGTAAAAATGCCAAATACGGTCTATACGCGCGTATAAGTCGAGTCCAACTGCAAACTGCAAAGACCCGGATCTGCCAGCGCAACATGAGCCGACAGATCTGGCTCTTTGCAGTTTGTTCTGTGTAATCAGTAGAATAAACAACACAGGCCCAGATCTGAAGGTGCATTATGCTACGGCAGATCAGGATCTTTGTTGGCAGTTGGCCTCGGCTTATAAGTGAGTACATACAGTATACAGTAATAAAAATGTGTCAGTACTACTGTCTAAAAAAAGTCCAGTGCAAGCAGCATGGATCCTGATCTGCAGGAGCATTATGCACTGGCAGATCTGGCTGTGTGTTTGTTCTATGTAAAAGTATTACCAAATCGTTTCATTAAAAAAAAAAGAAGTTGCAACTAGTGTAATTCCGGAGAGCGAGATACGATACCCACCCCCACCCTGGTCCCCCGCTTGTATAACGTTAAGATTTAAACTAAATGTACCATACAGTCAAGCACCATCAATTTACATCTTATCATCCAGGTTTACGTTTTATAGATAGCGAGACACGTCACCTTTCTGGAGATGACGGTGTCGTAAGTATATTGCTGACGGTGTTTTAAGTATAGGACTGCAATATTAACGTCACGTTCCTTTGATAGAGCTCTTTTGAAAACTATGTATTTTTAAAGGTCTCATCTGGAAATATTCAACTGGTTGTATGATATAGCATGCCGAGAGAGAGAGACAGACCAGTAGTGTTTTGGTAACCCATAAACAATTTGTGTCTCAAGTATTTCTTATTTAGATCATAAAATATTGAACTTTGCACAAATCACTCGATCTGCAGTTGTTTATCGCAGTTGGTGAGTGTGTCCGTATAACTTAAAAACGTGCTAAAATATTTATTATACCATATTGTGTTCAGTTTAATTTATTTAAGAGTTTTGTATGTGTACATTTTTTTCTTCAGTCCAATTACCTCGCATAAAATGTGCAAAAGTCCATCAACTTGTTTCGTTTTATCTTTTTTTTTTATTGTTCATCTCTTTTTCCCTAGTGTGAACTTTACAAAGAACAAAATAGACATGGAAACGTAAGTGAAATTGTAATGGTCAAACATGGAAACGTAAGTGAAATTGTAATGGTCAAACTCAGATCTACCCATACATCTCTCTCTCTCTCTCTCTCTCTCTCTCTCTCTCTCTCTCTCTCTCTCTCTCTCTCTCTCGTAAAATTCTGCACGGTAACATCGAAATTTTAACAGAAAAATGGATATGATGTAAGATTTTAACAGAAAACCGCGTTTTCGAAATCTTTAAATTCGCATAATATTCATTTGTTACTTATTTGCGGACCGCTCCGGTGGCCTAGTGGTTAGAGCGTCCGCCTCGGATGCGGGAGGTCGTGGGTTCGATCCCCGGCCGAGTCATACCAAAGACTTATAAAATGGTACTAACAGCTGCCTCGCTTGGCGCTCAGCATTAAGAAGTTAGTGTTAGGCTGGTCGGCCTTGTGTCAGGATAATGTGACTGGATGGGACATCATGCTACATGTCTGCCGCATGATGCCCCAGTGCTAGACATCACTATAAATTGCCACACTGCAGACATCTTAGCGATATGACTGATAAATTGTTAAAGCTACGTTAAAAATCCAAATCATACACACAGACACAGACACACAGACACTTATTTGCGAATTTAAAAGGAGAGTGGTATGGATGGATTAGGCGTGGTTATAGCTCGCCAACGGCAACAGCTTTGAGTGCAAACTTGCCATGGTTTTGGACCCAGAGTGGTTGCGAGTCCCTTCGGCTCGTCTCCATTACCACTTTTGGCCAGGTAAGTAGTAGGTAAATGGCTCGTAGCTTGAGAAAATGAAGATTGGAAGTTTTTTTTTAATTTATCTTTTATTTCATGAATATATTGTCGTAATGACTACTTCAAGTTTGTTTAAAGGGAAAATCAGGGTAAGGTGTGCATTCAGTCGATAGACTTCATTTGTATTCCGTGCATCTGTGATATTAACCCACCAGAATGGAAAAAACCGCTCTTTAATTTCTTTCTTTTTTTTTTTTCTTTTTTTTTTCCCTCACAAGCTGGTTGTCATTTGCTCGTAAAGCGCGCTATTTTTATGACGCGACCAATGTTTCTGTTTGCGTTGGCATTTCAGTCGTCCTTGGAGAGAGAGAGAGAGAGAGAGAGAGAGAGAGAGCGTCAAAAAATTATAATGCAACCGAAAGCAAGAGATTTCATTGCATTGTCAGTCTCAAATTATCGAGTATGTGGTTTTATGAAATAACACGCATGATGTAAATAATGATCAACTGTTATCCCAGATTCATATAATTTGTAGTACATATGATCATTAAGTAATAACGATGCCACGTACCGTGAAGGACGTACAAGTAAACAAAAAATTAACCTGTCAAATGACACGTTCTGGCATCGATCATTATGTTGATCTGACTTAGGCCGGATACTTACTCACATTAACACTCACAAATAGTATTTTGTATTTAAATGTTTAAATGAACTTATCTATTTCTTTTTATAAATCGTTCGCCAACATTTACAGGATTTCGATCGAGAAAAGTGAAAAAGGATCATGTTTAGATTTTGTATATATAAATTGTTTGTGAACAAGTATGGATTTACCGCTTATGAAAATGTAGAATTGTTTTTTTTTTTTCTTTTTTTATACATCTTTGTTTTATTTAATATCCATCTTGATAAACATAATATGCAAACAAGTTAGTAAATAAATATACAATTAGTCCTGGGATTATAGACCAACGCGTAAATCTCAATCGTCTGGGTTCTTAAATTCGAGTCGGATCCAAGTTCGAGAACCTATTTTATGCGATTTCAAGTGATGTGTGACGTCATCGGTTGTTTCCCTGGTCAACACTATCGAAGTTTGTTGCTGAAACAAAGGAAGCAAAACTGCGTTTCAAACACGCATTTCTGATTAAAATAATTAAATTCACAGTAAAACTTAGAGAGTTTCACAATTTGTATTTTAGTCATACCAAGAATCCTCAAATTTTCTTGGCTAATATATTCTGTTCGATAGTCCGCTTGGCATACATCATATGAATACAACTGATAGTAACTGACACCTCTATCAGGTCAAGGCCATGCAATTTTTATTTTCTGACTCCATGACAGGGCTTATGGTAATAACTCTCGATTTCAATTCGGTTTATAAAAAGACACGCTTTACTGATCGTGAATACTTTGAAAACTAAGAAATAACTTGATAAAAATTTGCTAATTACATTATACATAGGAAAAATACTTATTAATTTGCCTTTTTCATTATATTTGCTACTTTTGGGGCAGAATACTTAGGATCTTGAATATCAGGATCTCGAGGAAACCGTTATCATTAAGCCAATAGATCGTGACGTTATGGAGAGATAAAGGGAGTTAATCCAGAAATGTCTATGGGTGTCGGTAATAATTAAATATCTTTCTTTGTATTCTTCCATATTTAGTCATTGTCAAGCCAATGTTTGCTAATTAGGCAAAAGTTATTTAGAACACACACACACACACACACACGCACACACAAACACTATCATGTAAAGCTAAAACTAGGATGACATTCACCACCTGGCAAATTATATTCAGTAACCATTATATCGTAGTCACCATTTAGCAAAAGTCTTCTTAGTTTTGAGAGACAGGACGCCTCCACGTATAGCTATAATGATTTGTCATAACACGTCAGTTCTATCGGAGATTTGTACAGCCTTCCAGATTAATGTACGAAAATTCAAAGAAAGGTACTTAATTGGTTACTGTTAATTTGTGGTAATGATTTAATATGATAACGAGCTCTTTCGATAATGCCTTATTACTTACTATTTAAACTGAGGAGCGAAACACTTCTTGTTTGACGTACTGAGTAGAACGTTTGCTCCGTTCCTTTCTGTGCCATTTAACGAAGCTCCCTCCACCCCTGCTTGAAAATGAATTGCAGTAAATTGGTAGACTTCTAGAGCGCGCTGTTCAAGCGGGACCAAAGGCGTTTCAAACGGAACGAACATTTTGGTTATGCACACATTAAAGTAATTGAAATCTACATGCCAGAGTTTTTAAACGGTGGCAACGCAAATGTCTATGGTCGTCATTGTTATGCTCTGGTATTTTGCGCACGTGTTATCACATAAAGGAACGAAGAATTACGATTTTGGTCTCTAAAGTAAATTAAGTAACATATCAAATATTGCATCATTCAACATCACGCTTTAAAAACGTTTTGTCGATAATCTTTTAAAATTCATTTTACCTCTAATGCTCGCTCTCAAGGCTCAGAGAACGCGCACTTGATCAAATCCATCAAGTATCCATGAATCTAACCAAGTTGGTAAGCATCATTAAAATGCGACTTGCTTTGGTCGGGGGACACAAGGGTGTTTCGATTGGCTTACATACCATAATTCATTGCCTGACATCGACTCAGCATTGTAAGTACCCTCCGTGTATTATAAGTTCCCTCCGTGTATTATAGGTACCCTCCATGTATTACGGGTACCATACGTGTATGATATATTGGAATAACATATGCGAATATGAAAAAATATTTGCTTTAGAAATTGGAGGGCCCATGCAGTGGTCAGTTCTTCGCGAGCCACTGGCACCGTTTAACCAGAATATATTTAAAGTGGTACATTCACATCGCACTCAAAATTTGAAACTTCCTCAACACAAGGAAAAACTGAAGTGATGATACTTACTGAAGACTACAACTCCAACGAATTGCAATATGGTATGATTCTCTCTCTCTCTCTCTCTCTCTCTCTCTCTCTCTCTCTCTCTCTCGTCATTGTTATACGGTTCACGATCGAATAGTCATTGGTTGTACGAGATGCATTAAACAATCAAAATGATAGTTTGGAATGTTTTTCAAATGCCAGCCAACACTAAAGAGGAAAATCTCAAACAATGCGTCATGGCTTCCAAATATATCGATTCAATTATCAAATTTTGGTCACCTAATGTTGTTTATTTTTAAAAAATTAATTTAGCACGTGTTTCATTAGCTCTGTGCCCTAGTTGCCATGGCATTAATAAAGCTGTACGCTTTGTCGGAATCCGTTCTTATTATTTTGAGATTGGTTTTACTTTGGAAATTATATTCGATTTTGGCATTTTCTATAAACAGCACGTTCGGAGATGGTTTTTCACGGTGAACGACGCGTGCTAAGCCTATGTAAACCAGCGCCATCAATGCCGAAAACATTGTTTCCAGTTTGTTGAAATTACAAATAAATTCAATCAATACCAGCTGTCGCTATGTAACAGTTTGGCAAGATGTCGGTACCAGCATGTGCTTTTAATAATTCGTCAGGACATAATTTGTTTAATTCAGATACATTCTCATTTATTGGAGAATATTCAAAAACTTTGTGCGGTATGATCTTGTAATTAAGTAACTTTCAGACTGCTTTGATCGCAGTAACTCCAGAAATTAAAAGCAAACCGGACACTCAATACCTTGGACTGATTTTTTTAAATGCCGTACATGTAGAGACACAAGAACCTATCTATCATGCTTACCTTCAGTCAGTTTGTACGCTAGTCAACCTGACCATATGTATGTTCGTTTATAGTTTGCAATTAGAAACCAAATATATGTTCATTTAATTAAACAGGTAGACTAATCTACTGATGGGGACGTGTGACGTGTTTATGTTTCATCACGCGTTATCCATCTTGGACAGAGATGTCGTAATTTCATATCCCATCACTTTTGGAAAGGGCATATTGCGTTACCTCTATCCGCATTAAGGTCATTTTGATAAAGTTTTGCGTCAAGGTCATTTTCGGTTTGACTTCTTGATGCAGGACCGTACTATGTTGAATACATGTGCCAATTTTCGAGTGCAATACCCTTCAACCAAAAGTGAGTTAATCTGATCGCAGGGCGGGAACAGGAGGGGGTTTCCGGAGTTAACGGACCACCTCCCATCGCTAAAAAACAAACCAAAAATTGTATACAAACAAACGTACAGTCAGTTGCTACTTGAAATTTGACCATCGTTTTATTCTTGCTTAAGTTTATTGGGTACTATGCACACTTTGAGTAAATAGACACACCAACGTTTGCTATGGTGCCCTTTCGAGGAAAGTCAATACTCTTTTGAAATTTTGGAAACCACCTCCTACACTTGATCTGATCCAGCCCTGCTGATCAACATTTTCAGTTGAAGCAACATTGCTTAAACATTGCTTTCAAGTTATTCCCCCCACCCCACCCCGCACCGTTGGCTGCAGGGCCATGTAACTTTGTGAATGTGATCTAATGAATACAACACACTCCTAAGAATTCCAGGTGACTGTGACCTTTGTTTAGTGTCGTGTTGACCTGATTCAGTTTAAGACAATTTCCTACGCAGGATCACGCAACATATGAGGATGTTGTCTTGGTGAATAGAACACTTTCCAATTTTAAATGAAGTATTAATATTTTATTAACACATACGCACGTGTGTGTATCTTTGTGCCCTTTAACCTCTTCTAGTTACGTGAGAGAACCACCCAATATGACAATCACTGCAGAAAGTGAGTAGTTGAAAACCAATAATTTCCAGCCGAGCCACAGATTTACGCATTTCTCTCCCACACATATATACCTAGTTCTACATTTTCCTTACAACGAGACATAGGCAGGCATAGAAAGATTGATTGAATGGCTGATGGATGGATAAATGGATTTTTTTTTTAATTGCAAAATGAATATATATTCTAGATTATGAGAATAATTATGCACCATGATACAGCGCTCTTGTATGTCAATGTTAGATAAGGAAATAGGAAACTTTACTGCTATGTTCATTGATTTCCTTATTCTAATAAATGCAGTCTGAAGTCAAACGTTGTTAACAAATGCGTTTGATCCATGTGTTTGTTGCTTGGGTTGCTTCACTCTGCGACCAGACATTGCATACTATATCGAAAGCGCTTTCATTCGGAGTAGAGTCAAAAGTGCTCAAGTCAAGCCTACTCGATGTTAAAAGTGTATTCAAGGTACATGTATATGGTTATGCTGTATGCTTCTACTCTTCGAGGAAAATTTTCCTTGTACAAACTATACAGTTATTCCACATAGCTACAATGGCTCGATGCACATAATACAAATAAAAATAACTATTCCCCATTCTTTGACACTGCCACCCTCACCCCATTCACCACACACATACTGGATGAAAATATAGAGAACATTGTCATCCCTTCAATTTACTTTATCTTTCATGTGCCATGGAACTCTTTAACTATCTAAGCTCCAGACAGTTTTAAACGGTTTATAGCTCGCATATTCAGGCTGAGCGTTACTCTAAAAACAATTATTCCCTTACATACTATCAACATCTGTTTCTCAGTGCTAAATTTTCCAGTGTGTCCAAATCCAAATAAATCATATGCTAATCATATCCCTAGACGAACTTATAGTTCAATTTTTGACATAGGTTAATCGGCATATTTTGTAGAGACTGAACTGTAAGCAAAACAACATGCTATGGGTCACATATTTCGGGGGTTGGGGTGGAGGCGCAGCATAAATGTTACTCTGCGTGCAATGTCGACAAAATATATTATGTATATCTATATTGTGTCTTTTACTTTTGGTGCATCACTGTAGATTTCATATGAGCTATAAATAGTTGTTTACAAGTTTTAAAATTAATCACAATAATGAACATGTGTACAAGTCTGGTGTGATTTTTCTTTGGATGGTTCATTCAGGTAGGTTCTGTTGCAACATGATACTGTGACATAGGAGGTCACGTTGGAAATATTGCGACATGGGTCAAGTAGGAAATTATTGCGATGTTGACCCGTACTGGTGTATATAAGGACGAGAGTTCATCAATAAGTTCATTGTTATTTCCTATATTGTTGTTTCAGTATCAGTTTGTAGATGTATTTAATGCTTTATATTAGATATAATTTGAGTGCAAACATTTGTTTGGATTATTAACTGGAATTACAAAGTGCTCATTGTCTCTGGATTAAAATATTATCCTGGAACTATTGTGAATTTATTCAAATGAGTTCGGGGACAATGCCATTTTGATACACCAGGACTTTGGCACAGCAGCATATTTAAAGACCTGGAATTCATTCTGAGCACTTTTATTTTTTATCTAGTGTACAGCCAGTTATGATTATTTGGGATTTAATTAATAGTACTGCAAGTTCTATTTAAATGTTCATTTTATAACATGGAAAATTAAATTATTTGTTACGTTTTCAAAACGTGTTGGCTTTGCTTCTTTTTGTTCCTTAGTTTAAGACCATTGTTACGTATATGAAATTAAATTACTTGTTTGTTAGTTTTAAATTCTTTTTTTTTATTTTTGTTTCATTACATTTTATTGTAAGAATAATATTTTTACTGGATTTTATATTTTTCCCAGTAAATTTAGTCCTTTGTTTTGACCTGTGTAAAACGCAAATGTTTGCTTCATTTTTATTTTTAGCTAACCTAGTTCTTAATCTTGGTTCCGATTTTATAAACATTGAATGAAAATGATTGGTCATTACCAAGGTCATGTTCGGCCCACGTGTTAGCTAAGTTGTAAACAGCCTTTATTTTTTATTTATTTCCAGCGTGAGAATCTGATTCTTAGATAGGGCTACTCTAAGTTACGTGCTAAATGGCATCTTTTTTACTGCTCTGTTCAAATTAGTGATCACGTAGTCCCGTCACGTGAGCCAACATGTGATCTAAAATCGTAGGTTAAAACAGATGTTTTCTAGTAGATTTTACAGTCGTATCTTACACCTTTAGAGCTCAAGGTGTTTTTTTTTAATGTTGATGCCAGTTGATTTAGACTTCTTCCATTTTGTGGATTTAATAATTTATATTCTCTAGAAAAAACACACAAGTGCTCTTCTTTATAAAAATTCTGGGACAAAGACATTTAGTGGAAATTTATTCTGGAATTCTAAACGGGAACATTATACATTGTGATTCAACGAGGAACTGTTGCCATCAGTACAAAGACCTCATCTGACGTCATCGTCTTCCATATTGGAACTTCATCGAGGTTCGAACTTGGAATCAATTTAGAACTTTTTAGCGATAGGACTTATATTTTTGAAATCTAGGATTAATTTCTGGATTATATGCACAAACCGTATGTCGTATTTCATAGTTTTACCTTGTTTTCTATTTTAACTTTACGCACCATAGCTGGAAAAAATTAATGGCGAACCAAATATTTGATAGCTGTTAGCAGTTGTATTTTGGTATTCAGAACGATTAAATTTTTGGGTCAAATACTTTAAAGACAGCACAATTAAGTTTGCATTATCTTTCCTAATTTTTGGAATTTGGTTAAAGTGGTAAGTTATTTCTAATATAAGGCATTTTCCGTCGGAAAATTAGCTTACACGAATCCAACTCTTTTCTCTTGCTCCCAATACCAGGTCAGATCGGAAAAGAAATGTTTCTTTCTTTAATCTTGCAGATCACATTGCCATAGGTAAATAAAGTAAACTGTGTTAGACAGATCTTTCAAAGTGATATTAAGTTGACATGCGCTTGAAAGCATTAAACTTTTCATAGTGATACTCAGAAATATGAAGCAGTGAACATGTATTAAAGTGAATACTCATTCCCAAAATGAGCACAGTGATCCTCAGAAATGAGAAGCTGTGAACATGTATTAAAGTGACTACTTGCAATGGTGCAAAAAGGTTGTACATACTCTCGCAGCAAATTTTGTCGTGGTCAGCATGACACGTAAGCTTTAACTGTGACGTTTTCGTTATAAATTGTTGTCTGCAAAGGATGGGACATGCTTTGTTTGGGGGCACGATTGGATTTTAATTAGGACTCGCTAAGATAAAGGTCCGAGAAATATGTTAACGTAGGGACAAATAAAACTATTGTAGCTTCGATGGGTGTGTTAAATTGTTGGCGGCTAGAGACAGTTAATCCTGACTGGGTGAGCGAAATGAGAGGTGTGTGTTCCCAGACGAAATTCAAGGCTTTGAGAATTCTCCCTCGCGAAATTTGTCAGTTAAAGTTTCTGTGGGAAGCTAGAATGTAGCTCTGGGAAGTAACAAGTATTTCTCGTCGTTAAATTGTCCAAGCGACGGGGGTCTGGAATAATTCAATCGATCGATCGATCGAGAGAATACGGCCACGCTGACCTGTCACCACAGTGATTTGGAAAGGACGGGAAGCAACAATGTTATGCCTACATGCCGGCAATTCGAGTTTGATCACTCACTCATTTCTATGATTAAATTTGTTTATCGGTATAACAGAACGGTTAACTGCATTTCGCGTAAATCTGTAATTCCATTTACAAGAGAAAGTGCATCATTCAAATGCCATGTTCAATTTCCTTTTGTTTAGGTAATTGATTAAATTGTTATATTTTACATACTGGAGCTTGTATGGTTCTATTCTATATCTTTGCTCAGATCTCTGTTATTCCATTAATTAGTTTCAATAACACCGTGGTATGTCAATTCCTAGACAACGATAATCAAAGCACCACAACAGGTGGGGATATCATATTACCCTCTCACACTACTCATCTACAAAATGAGGATATTGATACTAAGAAATGTGACGCAATGATATTTATTAATATGACTACTCATCCCCAAAGTATTAAACTTGTTAATAGTAATAGTGCCAGAGTATTTCAGCTATTTACAGGTTAAATAGCTGTTACGTGAAGGCTCATACAAAAGTAACAAAAGAAAAGAGTGAAGCCAACAAGCTTTGTAAATTTAACAAAAATGATTTATTTCCCTAGAAAACAATGTAAAAATAGGAAATGGGACTTACGGTTTGTGAATATAATCCAAAAATTAATCCAAAAATTGAAAAATATAAGTCCTATCACGAAACAGTTCTAGCTGAATCTAGGCTCGAATCTCGATGAAATTCCAATATGGAAGGCGATGACGTCAGATGAGGTCGTTGTACTAATGGCAACAATTTATCGATTGAATCACAGTTTATAATGTTTCCGTATAGAATTCCAGAATAAATTTCCACTATACGTCTTTGTCCCAGAATTTTCATAAAGAAAAGCACTTGTTTTGTTTTCTAGAGAATACGAAGCATTAAATCCCCCAAAATAGATGAACTTCAGAACAAGCCGGCATCAACAATATAAACACCTTGTACCCTCAAGGTGTAGGAATACGACTCACTAGATCTAGTAAAAAATGGCTGTTTTAAGCCTCGATTTTAGATCACATGGTGGTTCACGTGACAGGCTACGTGATTTCTAACTTGAACAGTGCAATAAAAAAATGATAATTTGCACGCATGCCTTAAAAGACTTAGCGAATCTTACTATAAGATTCAATAAAAAAAGTTGTTTACAAATTAGAGCCATCACGCAAGCAGATCATGACCTTGGTAATAGCCAATCGTTTTTACTCGATGTTTACAAGATCTATGAACCAGGGTGAGTTAAAAACAGTGCTTAAGTCATACTTGTGCGTTCTAAACAAACTGAATTTACTGGGAAAAATATCAAATCCCGTGAAAATAATCATTACAATGAAATGTAATGAAACAAAAATTAAATTAAAAAAAAATAATTTAAAACTAATACACAAGTAATTAAATTACATATACGTAATAAAGCTAATAATGAAAACCTTATAACATAAGGTTAAGACAATGGGTGGATAGCTGTATGTGTGGGTATAGGTGTTAGTGGCGATGCACACGACAATAATTAACACATAACAATATGGAACCTCAACAATAACAAAAAGAAGAATAAAACACAAAATTTCAATGGTCGCCTGCAAAGTAAAAACACTTGAAAGATGTGGAAATAGGATAAGTCTTATCTGGGATACAGAACGTAGTGGTTACAAGTAGACTGACTCTTCCAAAAAGCCCTCAACAAGACATTCAGTCAACGGAGACCAGTCGCATGAGCACGTGTAGCTTGAGCCTAGGACACTACAGACTGAAAGCGTGACAGTATTCAGTGTGGAAAATGACGGAAGAAGGAACGAAAGACAGAGAGAATAAAAAAAATAAAACTGTAGTGGGCTACTCCATAGCTAACAAAATGCTTATTATTTGCACGTGCGATATCTACTAAACACCCAACGAGACATGTGGAGAAATCGAACTTTTTTCTAAAATATAAACATATATTTAAAATATAAAGAAACAATAACATTCAACAAATGAATGAAAGAAAAATAAACGAATAAGTTAATACATAATTAAACATGAAGCTCTAATATAAGTGTAATTAAACAAAATGAAAACCTCTTTCTATATTTCGTTCTTTCCTTCATTCTCTCCATTATTCAGCCTTGCAACGCATCAATACATCAGTGTATGACATGTATCCACCCAACCATCCGTTCATGTTAGTGGACATTTTTATATGGGGATTGGCGGGGTGGTTGTGTATAAAACGATTTTAATGAATTACATATCGCAGTTCAGCTGTAGTCTTGAAAATTCATCATGGCCAAAACGGTTGCTATTTGCAGAACTGCCCATTGTTGTTCATACAATGCGGTTAAAGGCTGATGTGGTCAGCATTTACACACAAACAGTTGTGTCGTAAATTAGATGCATTCAAATGGCTTGATCTTCTCATCTTTATAAATAATGCCAGCCTGTGGACATGCTATAACGACTCTAAGATCTTAAACTAAGTAACAAAAAAGAGCAAAAACCAATACGTTTAGTAAAATTTAACAAATAATTTATTTCCTTAGAATACAAAAGCAAAATTTTAGAAAGAACTTCCACTATTGTGAATTTAATCCCAAATAGTTCAAAAAGTTCTAGCATCAGTCCCAATGAATGTACTAATGTACAAATGGTCTGAAGTGTGATGAAGCGCTAACCGTCTTCCAGTTAATAACAGTAGTATTATCCAATATGTCCTTGTTTAAATTCACTATCATTCCAAATTAATGACAATGTCCAATAATAGTATTGAAGAGCACTTTGTATTTCCAGTGATAATACTTTGAATAAATTATTCCATCCAAATCAAATACTGAACACAACAATAAGAATTATTCTGATAAAGATGTTAAATCAAGAATGAATAAGTTTTTAAGTAAACAAGATTATTTAACAAAACTAAGACAAAAGAATAGCCATGATGAATTTCCAAAATTCATTTCTAGAACATTCTAAGTTGTAAACAGATAAAAGCTGTTACTAAAATTATAATAAAGAATGTGGTAAACATCAGGTTCAACAAGTTCTTCACAGGGGAATTCCAATACCCTAGACCCAGACCCTATTAACATGCTTACCTCTACTGACAAAGATGATAATATTTAACCCACTCTCATAGAGAAATATTAACTGTGTATTATTTGGTTTCTAAAATCAAAACAACATCAGTGTCCCTAATCAGGTACACAGTGAACTTGATTTTGGACAAGGTAAAGTCCAAAATACAATTTTTCATAACATAATCATGGACAAAGAAACCTAACAAGCTATACAAATTAAATATACATAACAATGCTTAATGAATAACGAGAGCCAGTGGACATGCTTTATAAACCATTTCAGCCTGAAGGCATACTTTATTAATAATGCCAGCCTGTGGACATGTTTTGTCATTATGCCAGTCTGTAGACATGCTTTATTAATAATGCCAGCCTGTAGACGTGCTTTATCAATAATGCCAGCCTGTAGACACGCTTTATTAATAATGCCAGCATATATACATACTTTATCAATAATGCAAGCCTGTAGACATGCTTTATTAAAAATGCCAGCCTGTAGACATGCTTTATCAATCATGCCAGCCTGTAGACATGCTTTTATTAATAATGCCAGCCTGTAGACATGCTTTTTTAATAATGCCAGCCTGTAGACATGCTTTATTAATAATGCCAGCCTGTAGGCATGCTTTATCAATAATACCAGCCCGTGGACATGCTTCTTCTTCTATATGTTTATATCATGGTCCCTATGAGGCAATTTGCCTATGAAACATATTTGATGTTACATTCCCCGTCCCTACATTACAAAAATAATTATTTTCGGGCACTGAATTTAACGGCATTTCCCTGGCAGAACTTGAAGAATCTCCATTTGAACTTTCACAGCGATTAGTAATACACACATGATGATATTAGTTAGCTTCAGCCCTTTCTTTGGAAACTAAAATGTGGATATTTCTAATGGGGGGGGGGAGGGAGAGGGTTAAAACGTTAAAATATTACGTTTATACTGTATTTTTATATTAAAGTTCTGTTTTATTGTCAATATAAATAAAATAGGATAATTTAATGTCCCTAGCTCGTATAATAGCGCGCTATTCCAAATTTTAGCTTGTAAAACTGACTCACTGATAGTACACAATTATTTCCAGCATATTGTATGGAATTCATTATAAATTCTGAGTGTGTTAGAAGGCAGTTTACCAGATTACAGGACGCACGCATACTTATTTTCGGTGGGCGGGTGGGTGGGGCAAACTTGTAGTGGTCAGTAATTAAGTTTTACGGATGAAGGCCAAAACATGTTTAGAGGTGAAATGGGGGGGGGGGGGGCAAGTGCTCACCCCTTGCCCTGATGTGCAGACGTCCATGCCAGATTACTGGTACATAGGGACACAACGGATGTATAAAATCTGCTGCCCAGTTGTCCGTGTACACTGTACAGGCTAAGATGGTACATTGACGCGCGAAAGATGAGTGTTCGTTGTATATGTAAGTTTTATATGTGTATGTAGTAACGTAAATGAGCATCGTAGTAGGGAACGGTATTTAAACAAATCCCAATATCACGCATCCTTCTGTATCGTCGAGGGGTAGCACTTTCGACTTTGTCTAGTGTATATTTATAACTTTTTATGCTAACTACATTATGTCATAATTTCTGATAACGGAATCCTCAAATAACTGTATTTAGATGATAGTTATATACTGGGTCGCCACGAGTATGGGAGCATGGTGGCTGTAAGCAAGGTGTTGGATGTCGTATGTTTTCAAAGATAGTGATAACATTTTTTAGATTTTTCAACGTGATTTGTGAAAATTTTCTGCTTTGCATGCATTTATGATCCCTCGTTTCCAGGACCAGACACGTTACTTCAACAGTTTGATCGACGGAGCATTTCACAATGTATGTAAGATGAGTGGTAGCAATCAAAAAATTATGTGTGGCTACATCAATACAAGGGAAGTTACATAACCGCGACTTATCTTCGATATGGTTACCTCCCCTTACCTATTTTGGGTCTGTCGGGCGAGCTCGATAACGTGTACTTAACATTAGTTTTTCTTTGTTCACTGTATGCTTGAAATATTGAAAACTGAAATCCGTACACTTTGAACGTCAAATATTTGCTACATACGTGAGGCACGTGTACTGCGTGAGAATGCTTTGAAAATGAAAACTGTCCCATGCATGCCAGCAACATTCCTTTGCCCAGATAATATCAAAACAAAAGGGACGTTTTCTAAGCAGGACTCAGACAACAATTATTTTTTCCTGTGTAGTCCCTACAATTGTTTGTCAGTACTGAACTTTCCCGTGCATCCAAATTCAAATAAATCACATGTTTATCTAAAGTATCTTCAAATATAAACTCACTATGAAGTTCTTGTCATAGGTTAACCTACAGTGTTTATTTTTTCAGAGGCTGGACTGTAAACAAAACAATGTGCATTGGGTCCATAATTTTACTTCCGGACCAGCAACACTGCCTCATTACTTACTGTGGACTGTCGCCAAAACTACACTGAGATAACTACACGATAATGTTTATATTGTAAACACTTATGCTGACAACCAGGTCGTTCAAATAGGGAATAGGTGTATGTAGTACAATTCAGAGTTCAAACAGATATGACTGAAGATCAGGTAACAAAGATGCAAAGAGTTTATCCAGAGGTTACAGTTAAAACCATCAAACAGCAATGATCATCTGTATGAATGAGACAAAGGATAACAAACCCACTTTCCGTGGTTTATTTAATGAATTCTCTGTCTGAGCTATCAGTCAAGTTTTTGGTTTTCATTAATTTTTGTTTTGTTTTGCTTTATGCGCGCGGGGAGGGGATACTTTCGTACACTTTCAAAATCACATATAACCAGTCTGAAGAACCCGGACATAGCAAGCATTAAGCAGGTGTTAGATAAAATAAGAATATTAAAGTGCAAATGTTACGTGATTTTATGGAATCATCTTTTTCAACACATTGAAACTTTTTTTTTTTTTTAAGTTTTAAATAATATAGCTGCATCATTGCAGCCTGTGGTCAAATTGATCATACACTACCTCAAGTATAACAGTGAATACGATGTTTTAAGACATCAATGTATTCTTGTCATATATCTGGAAATTGATATTATAAAATCCAACATTTATCTGATCCATCATAATTCCTGACTCTCGCGTGCTGGATTAGTCCTGAAAAATAACAACTCCATGGCAGTTTTGCTTGGTTTATAAGGAGCGAGCCAAAACAAAATAATTGAAGGCAATTTTTCTAGGCCTGTGGGTAGCAAGCTATAAGACATCTGGTTGGTTAAGTATGTGGGAAGCAAGTCAAAATAAAAATTCTAGAAAAATTTTGTTTGGTCTATGTATGTGTGTGTGTGTGTGTGTGTGTGTGTGTGTGTGTGTGTGTGTTATTATTTTGTTTTTATCTCCTATCTTTGAAGTACTATTATCTGTACATAATTGGCACCTTTATTTATAATATGTGTTTCATAAATTTTCTACGTAATTATCACCTTTATTTGAATGTGTATTTCCTGAATCAAAAGTTAATTCTTTTAGTAAATTTTACTTTTAAAGCACTCTGCAAACCTTCCGTACAACGCAAATGCTCAAACCACAAGAATTTAAAAAAGATTTCAAAAAATATATTAGTAAAGAATGCAAGAGAAAAAAAATATTAACAGAGTCAACACAAAAATCTAGGTCCTAGACAGATGCACTCTTTTAAGATACAAAATAAATACAAGCCAATGCACGCATTACCTTCGTTGTAACATACGACGCCAATGTTCCAATGCTACAAAGGCATCTGAAGACATTGCCGCTTTATCGGAGACAACCTAAAGGGCATATTCAAGACGGTACATATAGGTGCGTACAAAATAAACTCAAAAGTCACCTGATAGGAGCTCAGATTTATCCAGGTCGTACCTCCTAGCCACGTACAATCGCTGCCTCGTCCGCAAACATATGGGTGAGATAAACTTTGTGAAGTTCGAAAATTAGAGTTAGCTTGACATCAGTAGTTAGATAGTAGAAACTTCTGGCTAGCATGCTGGTATTATCCACTTTAAACTAGGTAATCAGTTTTCATCCACCTTCATCCACTTTAAACTGGTCAATACAGATTCAAGATGTTTGTGATAACGCTATGATTTGTGATAAGCCTGTATGCGGGTGTTGACTCAACGGTCGTCAGATTTTGTAAGAAAAAATAGTTTTCGGTTGTCGTCAACTGTTTTCGAGAAACCTGTATTGCAGGTGCTGGCTCAGTATAGAGTACTATCCGTTTTAAACCGGGTTGCCAGTTTTCACCCAGTTTTGACCGGTTAAATATTTTTTCAAACTTTGTCAACTACCATTTGGCCACACTCACTTTTTATTTGTTTTTAAACCCTAGTCCACCCTATTCCTTTCTTCCTAATTTAAAGACGACACAGATTTTTTTAAAACCTAATTATTGATAACTACTGGCACAGATCCTCTTAATAAAGGTTTGTAAGACCTATTTTCAGCTTTTTTCTTAAGTTTTGTAGACTACTGGCCTATCATTTATTTTTATCGTTTATTTTTAAACATTTTGGGACCACTGGCTCAGCTTTATTTGATAAATTTTCAAGACTACCTGATTGTCGTTTTTCATTTAATTGCTTTGAGAACACTGGTTTAAGGCTTTCTTTTCTTACATGTTTGAAGACCATTGGGTCATCTTTTGATACACATTTTTGAAGACTACTGATTCACTGGTCCTACAAATATTATGAAAAAAGGTGAGCCAGTTATTTTTTTCCAGTAATTGCAGTGCAGGAGTGGGGTGGACAGTACGTTTTGGACGAAATTAATGTCGGATGGCTGAAAAATGTTGCAAAATTGCTTCAGTGG
The DNA here is from genome assembly GCA_016617855.1 of Megalonaias nervosa. Taxonomy (NCBI): domain Eukaryota; kingdom Metazoa; phylum Mollusca; class Bivalvia; order Unionida; family Unionidae; genus Megalonaias; species Megalonaias nervosa. The sequence continues at coordinate 45,101 of JAECUM010037366.1, forward strand.
TTTAAAGTACATGAAAACTTGGTAATTGGTTTAAAGCGGATAATGCTAGCATTTTGAGCCAAAATCCCGGCACAGATTGTTCCAAAAATTTGTCCATCTCGTCGGGGCTTCGCCAAACACATTATTAATAATATTGTGTAATTGCTTTTGTTGTTTTGTTGTTGGAATTGAAAATATTGTTATTGAGTCGAAGGGTTAAACGCACTGACTGAAAATAAAAACTAGAGTGACTAACCAAAGATGTGGGCGATGATATTTGGATGCCGAGGTTTGTTTTCATTTGCGTAAGTATTATTTGATTGAATTTGTTTTTTGGGTGGGTGGGTGGGTGGGTGGGTGGGTGTGGGTGTTATAAAAATTGATCAGTTGTGGCGCTTGGTTATTAGTAAAAGCTTGAGAGCATATTTGCAAATTAGGATACTTTTCAATAGCATCTGCCTTTCAGTGTTGGAAGTTGCGGGTTAATCTTTTAGTGTTGAAGGTATAAATTAGAAAATATACAATAACGCGATATACGGACATGATATTGCTCCCCTAGCATTGCTCTGTAAAATTGCTATTTATTTATTTATTTGTTTACTTATTTATTTATTTAAAATATAGTATTAATGTTTATTTGACCTTTGTTTAGTGAATTAGTGAAACTTATAAATTAGTAAATATATAAGGATATAAGGGCTCGGTGATCTATTCTTGCCTTTTCCGAAAAGAGGAATACGGAATAACCTTTATTGTGGTGTTTCTGTATTTTAGTGATTATTTTGTCTTTAATTTAAATTGGATTGTATTTTTTCAAAAATTATTTTGATTTTACTAGAATATAGAAAATTGAAAACGTAAATCTAAATAGTGGGGTGTACAAGCTGAATGCTACTTTACTTGTTGCGCTCGGAAAACAGATTTTAACGTTTAATATTCCCAGCTTATTGTAGAGTATATTTAGTTTAATGTTTCACTTCTTTTTTTTCCAACAATTTACCATTTTTTTCTACTATTCACGATCGAATATTTTTCGAAAATATTTAGCGGATAGTACTGTCATTGTGCTTATGATCTTTCCAACAGAAACATTATATGAATAATTGTGTTGTTTGGTCATAGTATTTATGAATTTTATTTATATTTTGCAGAGACCATGATGCTGGCTATAGAAAAGATACAAGAGGGTACTTGCTCAGGGTGTCTTAGTGCATTACTACTAAGGACGTGTACAAGACTCTGTTGTATGCAGTCGTGTACACAAAGTATTAACTCTTAGGCTGTATTATCTGGTTCTGAAATTGCATGTTGTTTCGTGACCCTTACCTAATAATGGTGCCGTACAGTACTGTTCAATGGTCTTACCCGGTGAGGGAAAGATATGTTCCCTTGCGGAGATTGAGTAGTTTCATCTTGCTTTACAAGAAGTCTATCAATCTTTCTGTCTGTCTGAACACCTGATGTCTTCGTTATTGTCACATAAATGCTGGGAAAATGAATTATTTTACAACGGATTGGCTGCAAAGCTTCACGCAATATCGGAACAGGAAAGGTCGCTAAATGGAGCTCAGTTATTAGGTAAAGACCTATATAGAACACTGTGCCATCTTAGGACCAAATAAATGTTGCAGTAATGCACAACCATAACGTCTTTATTTTTTATATTTGGTTTTTCAATTGTACTGAGTCTAGCAAAACGATAGTCAACAGGTCAGCTATTAAAATAGTGTTAGCTGTGTTTATCTACAGATATAACTCTCTCTACCACTTACCATTTATATGTGACATGGATCGTGACATTGGAGTCACATTTAGGTATCTCCGCATAATAGACACCTCAAAGATAGTGCCCAATTTAAGTGTGAATTCAGTCACACCAAACGTATGTGATGACGCGAATCGCTACAATGATTATTACAGCTTTGTTAATCAGCATTCCTGCATGCTATATTTAACAATCAATATTAAATAATTAAGAAAAATACACAAATGTTTCAGAGCTTCAAAAAAGACTGGAATCCCATTGTCTTCAAACATTTAAATCTTTTCAGTGCTATCCTAAAGAAAATTTTTAAATCATTGTACGTAGTTTTCTTCTTACCTGTAAAGAAAACGCGAACTATCATCATGAAGTCTAACGGAAAACTGTTCCAGCACTGATTTAGGCGTTGCTTAATATAATTCTGGAAAGCGGAGAATCGTTACTCGCTTTCAGAAAAGGTCATAACCTCGAGTGATTCACTTAACCTACGGTTCTTCGTTAAGAAAAATCACAATGTCCGTTTTCTGGAGTTTTACGAACATTTACGAACCATAATATAATATCTTTATTTTCCAAATAACGTCGCCTGCCTGGGAACTTTCAGCTTCCTTATAACTTCATAGTTCACAACCTTTCCAATACCTGCTCTTTAGATTTAC